>PVIJ01002196.1:151128-168388 GCA_004024925.1 Scalopus aquaticus | reverse complement strand
GCTTATTTCACTGAGTATGATCCCCTCTAATTCCATCCATGTCGATGCAAATTGCATGTGTTTATCTTCTTTCCATGCTGAATAGTATTCCATTGTGTATATGTACCACATCTTCTGGATCCAATCATCTATTTTTGGACATCTGGGTTGCTTCCATACCTTTGCTATTGTGAACAGTGCTGCAATGAACATACGGGTAATTGAGACGTGTTCTAACAAACATAGATCAAAACTACTAATGAAAGTATATGTTAGAAGCACACTTACAAAAGTCTTATACTATACTTTTAAACTACATGAATTCATTATTTATATATATTGAGTATTTTTGCTTTATAATATGCCTAAATTAATACTGAATTTTTCATCATTGAATTTAGAATTCATGATCAGTTTTAGACAAAAGAAATATATTTAAACTGATCTTGGGGAAAGAAAAAGCTACAGAAAAGAAGAAAAAAAGTTAAATTTTCCAAACTCAATTTGCTGGACCTCATGAAGGTATAAAGATCCATTTTGTAAAGTTGTGTTTGCTGTGCATTGTTTTCCCTGAGAACAGAAATCTCACTTAATTTTACTCAAAACAACAGAGAGCTATGGGGGAGGGGGATTTCAAAGATTCTTCACTGTAGCCTGAACCACCAGTGGCCTGTACTCCATATTTGCACTTTTTACTCCTTGATAGAAAATGAAAGTAACCAAATAGAACCAAGAGGTACAAATGAAGAGCCGAAACATGAGGCCATCCCCAGCGTACAGCATCAATGTAAACATTTACACTAAGACATTCATCACAGGAAAACAAAAACAAAACCCATGCCAAGTCCTGCTGAAAGCTGGGAGATATTCATTTGCAAGATAGTTTTAAATATCTAGTGAAGCAGAAGGATCTAACTGAAACTTCAAGAAATACAAAACTATATGCAAACAGATAGACATCTGCCAAGGCCGACGGTGGAGGCAGGACTCCCTTCTAGCCCATCCTCCCTGGAAACCACAGCGGCAACGGAGACATGAGAGCCGAGGGCTTTGTTTGAAGTTTACAAGCTCAGAAGGAGAAAAATTCTAACACAAGATATACATAAATCCTAAATTTCTAAACACTAATTCAGAAAACAGGAAAACAAGTTGTTCTCCAGGATGCCTTCTCATTGTGTGATGTGGGCACCAACAGTCTGAATATCGGCCCCAGCACCATGGAGAAGTCTGTCTCCTTCACTCTGGCAGATGCTGTTTCGCCCCACAGACACTGATGATGTGTATGAACGGCACTGTCTCCTGGTGTCCCGTGCTACTCAGACATCCTACCCAGAAGAGAGCATTCTGCCACTAGCAACCATTAAGTCACAGTTACAAATGCCCACTAAGTATTCATTCATTCCATGTGTTCAAGGCCACACACCTTGTCTCTGCTAAGGAACCAAGTAATAGGGCAGCTGGTCTTCTGGGCTTATCGCTGAGATGTCTGCTGCACCACGCACAGCTCTATCTGTCCTCTGAACCCACCAGCGTCTTGGGCAAAAGTTACTACTAACATCTGTACAACAAGAATTCTCAAGGATGCGGCTGTGGTCAGCAGGTCCATGGGCTGCACTGCCCACTGTCCCAGTTCCTTAGAGACCACAGCCTTTCTGTAGACCAAGGGCTGATTCGAAAGCATCTGCCTCCCATATTTTAATCTCCAGGCTCCTCGCTTCCAACTCCTTGGGTACTGCAGCTTCTTCATCACTCCCTGTGATGGACCTTTCTGCCTGGCCCAAGGGCTGCCCATCCACAGTTCAAGTCTAGATTAGGGATCCCCTACAACCAATGCTAACACCTGTAATCTATTCTACTGGATCTAATATTTTGGAGTCTAAATATCAGAAATATTGCTCAGGACTATTTCATTCAATTGCGGAAATATCAGAGTGAGCCTAATGCTTGTAATACTTCATTTCTGTAGCTAAGCAGTCATGGTGGTGGCAAAAAGGAAAAGAGATTTTTAAACATCTTCTTTCTATACAACCTGAATACAATTTCACTCTTTCTACAGCCACATTTTCAACAGTTCCCATGCAAATTTCCAAAGAAACAAATTATTCCGTAATTTTAACAGTTAGCATTGTCACTATTAAAGAAGAAATATTCCAAAAGATACAAGATAATTTTGTTTTCACACTCACAAATTGATAGTCATATAGTTAAACGACTACATCATTTAATGAAAAGGAGTATTTCATTTCATATTTCTAATATGAAAAAAATGAAATGATTTCTGGCAAAGAGAGACATTAATTATGTAACTATGCAAAATGCTTCAGGAAAAGTTAATAGTGTAATCCAATTAGCTCTGTAAAGGGTTGTAAGTGCAGTTGAGTTTTAACAATAATTTGTCCGTAATTAAAATTATCACAAAACCTTTAAAATTTTTGATAAGGAAGGAATAACCATAAATAGATTTTAAGGCAAACCAGAAAAGTGAACACTTGGGGTAATTTTTGGCTGATATTTTTAACATAAGCAAAGTTATTATCTACTCAGCTGAAGAATATCCCTCTCTACTCCAAGACAGGATTTTCATACATACGCTAATTTTTGATGAGCAAAAGGCAGCTTTAAAGGATATCAGGTTGTTTTAAAATAAGAACTTATCCCTCAGATGAGCTGCAGGTGCTCTCCCAAAGCTCCACAGAAAACCAACACTCCCAGCAGATTTGTCACCAGCAGAGACAGGGTCCTGTCTTCTGCCGGCCAGCTTACCAACACACCCGTGTGGCAGTGCCCGAATCTCCCAGTGGCCATCTGTGCTGATAAAAAAGGTCATGTTGAATCAGGGTTGAGAGCAGACCTGGAGTCCAAGGACCCCATGAGGGGTCTTTCTCGGTCCTCATCTTTGGTGAGGAAGGAATTCAACATCAAGACAAGAGTTACAGAAAAGCAAGAGACTTACTGATAGATAGGAAGAAGGGCAGGAAAGTTTTCTAAGTAGAGCGGGGTCTCAAATGGGTACCCATGGGAGGCAAGAAGCAGGTGCTTATATGGATATAGTGGACAAAGAGTTGGGGTTTGGCTGTTGGGTGTCTCTTGCTGTTTGACTGGGCCTCAGGGTCTTCTAAGCTGAGTCTTCCCATGTTACCTAGTCTGCGTTCTGGAACCAGCTTTGGCCCATTGCTATTTTGCTATTTTATTGGTGTTCTGAACATCCTGTTTCTAATTGAGTTGGGGGGGGGCCCTCCTGGTTCCAACCAATTGTTCCTGAATCAGGCTGATAAATGGACTTAGGGTTTAGTGGGCACCCTCCTGATTCCCACTGATATTGCTCATATTAATAAATGGGCTTGAGTTTGGGGTACCCTGCTCCTAACTGCCTGTACCCATATCCTCACTTCCTCATTCAGTCTCATTAATGAAGAGCAGCCAGCTCACTGATGATTTTCAACTGCAGGCAAGACCGTCCTGCAAGATGTGGGCACCGTCTGAGTCTAGACCACACCTAGCCATGTCTCCAGAGCAGTGTCACTGAAGAGAGCTGTATATTATGACTGTTTATTATGGCTCCTTCTCCGTATAAAATGTACAGCTTGCACACAACACTGAAACCCTGTGAGAGGGGGGTGAGGGCTGAGGGAATTTTATGAGTAAAGGAAAACTTGAAAGTCCACCTTCCTCTACAACTTAGGAGAGATCCAGCCTTGAGCCAGGGTCACCCTTGTATGCATGTGTGACCCCATATGGCTGCACAGACTCGGTTCCTAACTCCAGAACCCCAGTCCTGCCACCTATCAGTTCTGATCCCTCCTAAAGCTGCCTGATAAGATCCTGTGGTAACAAAGGTTTTCCGAACACCTCACAACTACAGTTGCCAAGGAGCACTTCGTATCGGCCTCTCACACCACACTGCCCTCCATGCCCGGACTAGGTGTGTGTGTTTGCAGCATGTCCAGTGCACTTTCATCCAGAGGCTCCAGCCTCTTGAGGACTGAATTTGGTGGAAAAGTAAAATGTTTTATAAATGAAGATTCCTCAAACAAGGTAACTTTCACTGTCCCCTAAACGATGATAGCTACACCTCCCCCCAAACAGAGATGCCTCCAGAATTGATATAAAATCCCTGCACATCAAAGTAACAGGCGTCCTCACCTTGGGAAAATAAACCTTGTTCCTTAGTTCTTTTCACTCTTCAAGGAAGTGGTTAGTACTATTTGTAGAAAGGAAGAAAGATCATTTCAGGTTAGCTCCCCTCTGTCTGAGATCACTTCATCATCTGCCCACTGGACAGTCACACGTGCTGGGCTTGTGGGCCAGTGCCTGGGTTCTGCTACTTGTAGACTTTTCCAGTTGCTCGTCCAGTACCACTGCCTCATATGCTTTGTTCATTTTCCTTTGATTCATCCTCCCCTGCAGGCCCAGAGCCAACCGTAGGGCAGGTTCTGGTCTCCCAGGCCTGACATTCTCATGGTCATGGCCAAAGGTCTGTAGAGGAGTCTTTGGCTGGTACATAACCATAGAAGGGGACAAAGAGGAAGTATTCCGGGGCTGCTACAGGTGTTTTAGCGTGGGGGTTCACACAGCAAATGAAGCAGAGTAGAGCTGGGTGCTAAATGGAGATACAGCTGAAGCCTGAAGTGCTGGAACTTTCCAGCCTGGTGGACCCACCTGTCCATTCACCGGGTCATCTAGCAGGTGTCACTTGAGTGCAGCACTGGCTGAGCCAATAAACCTGAGGGCGCAACCCTCCCCTTGCAGAGCCTCCATTCTAGTGGGAAGACCCCCAAAATGGACAAGTCGAGCCTGCCACCACTCATATCACAAGTCTCAGAGGAGGTTCCAATCAGACAGGATGATGGGCTTATTTAGCTTTACTCAGGCCCAATAAATCACCTTCACTATTGACAAAATCTTGCTGATAAAAGAAACCTGACAGATCACTATCACCCAATTCTACATGGATATTAAAATCTTAAGTCCTAGTCAACAAACACTGCTCTCTGAAGTGAAGCCATCTTACTGACTTTTAAACCAAGGACACACTGTACTTCCCCCCACAAAATTTCTATTTTAAATAATCACTTTTATATAAGAATTCTATAACCGACTAACTTGATATCCAACATAAATAAGAGCCTATTAGTTACACATTACATGGTCAGAAGATCAAGAACAAATTATATCATAAGGTCACTTTGTACCAACTTACATCTAAAATTCATTTATCTGTGCTTTGAGTGGACTAAGCAAGACGTCTTCATCAAAGACAACCACATCTAAAATACAGAAAACCATACTTAATGAACCATAGTTTTTAAAACCACAGTAGAATTAATATCTCAGTGAAAAATCATTATACATCAAATTTAAGACACCTATTCAATTGAATTTTGTCATCTTTCATTTCATATTTTCAGAAATTCTCACACTGCTAAAACCACAAATTGAAATAGATTTGACTTAGCCAAGCTCCAAGTCACAAAGAGTTTGTGTGTAGACAGCTAGTCAGAAAGCAGTTTTGGATGGGCATTTTTATAAAAGGGATGAAATCTCCAGAGACTACAAAGGCTGATTCAACCTACAGCAGAATGAAAGTAGGCGCCTTTCGATGGAAACAGTACAGCTGGGATGCTGGTCACCAGCCTTGACAGGAAAAGGTGCACAATGTCCTCAAGTGAGCCAAGAGCTCAGGAAGTGTCTTTTCAACTTAAAGGGTGAGTTTTCAGCATAAGAACCAACAATTTGCTGGGGTCTTGGCTGCTTTATAGGGCTTCAGAAGTTTCTTCATCTGCAAGTGAAAATGGGCATTTTGTTTGCCTGTGACAAGAGGAATGTAGAGAAGGATAACCTTAAGTGCTCAGTAAGTTGAAAAAGAAAAGCCAGGGTATTGGAACTAACACTGAGCGCCTTATATAGGGTTGGGCAGCTTGCATATTTAATCCTGTTACATATGGCAGGGATTTAGATGAGGAATCTAGAATCAGCCCTACCCAGACTCTGACCTGGGTGGCTAGGTCAAGGAATCTACATTTCCTGCAAGCTCTGGTCACTTTGTTCACTGCGGAGGTGAGGGGTGGAGAGGGAGACCCCATATGCCTCATTTCTATGACACTGTGGTTTCCGTTTCCCTTAACTGCAGACTCTTTAAGCTTAAAATTGGGGTGAAGGGAGGAACACAAAGAGTGCAGTACTCAGGTAAGTCTGAGAGAGGAAGCATTTACCTGAAACAGAATTAGCCGAGGTTTGAATCCTCAAATAGAGAGAAAGTACAGAAGAACAAGACTAACTCAACCTCCTTTCATGATAGGAACTGAACTGCAGCCCATCACCAAAAGTAGTTTCTATTTGGAAAATTCAGCGTGGCTAGAGACTGGAGGCGCTGAGCAACTATTTTTATGCTTAATACGTAATATATATTTATGCTACCAAAATGCCCTCATTTCCATTTCATACAGCAGTAACAGAGAAATTACATTATCCCTTATTCTTTCATCAACATCAGGTCCCATCCCACTAAAAACTAGATGCCACGGAGTCTAATTCAAAATTAACTTTCAATAACTAGTTTTACATTTTTAGACATGAAATTGGTATCTTTCCCCTGAAAGATTGCCTAATGTAAAGGATTTCACTAGAAAAGTACATTCTTTCTGAATTTTCTGCTTTTAGAACGCATCTATGCACAGGGTTTTAATTATTTCTATGTGATAACTTTCAAAAGCCTTTGTATGTTACATCAAAATATCAAAGGTTACACTAAAAGCAAACTCTCCAAAGTTTTGTGTCCCTATCTCCACTCTGGCACACCATTTTTTCCAGGTGAGCCACTGCTGTGAGTCAGGGGTTCATCCCCACCTGATTCCCAGTCCCTTAGTGCTTCTCTCCCAGTTTTATGTGACTCTCCGTTACACAATTCACATTAGGACACCTAAGTGGCTTGTAGAAGCAGAGGTAAACCGGGAAGCGTTGCGGAAGGAGGGAGGAGAGTGAATCTAGCTCCATCAGTTGACAAAGGTTCCTGTGATGGTAACCACCACACCATACCATTTAGGAGAGCTGCCCGAGGTCTTTCTCACTGCATTTCCAGTCCTGGTGTTGGGAAGCCTTCAGCAAGCCATTTGTCCTCATCCCCTAATGCCTTCATGACCTTCAGGTGATGCACAAGTTAATTGCTAACCACCTGCATCCTGGCAGGTAAGGCAGACTGTGTACTAACTGCACTAGTTTTTTTAACTGACAGCGGACACCTGCACACACATGACCACAGCCTCAGAGCCTGCATCACTGAGGTCCCAGAAGCCTGCCTTCTCCCACACATCAGTGGAATCATCCAGAAATATCTTACCTTTGATTCTTGCCACCGCTTTTTAAAAAATTAATGATCTTTGTGCTTCTGGTGTGACTTTGGAGGCAATAAATTAAAAATGAGGGTGAAAAGATTTAGTTGTTATTCTTCTTTTTGCTGGCAGCAAGGGTTTACTGGAAGTAATTGCCACCGAATAGAATCCTATGGCACATGCTCTACAGGATAGCAAATAACTGCATGGATGTAAATATAGATATAAAATGCAATGGCTAACCCAGAATGAGAAACATGTTCCTATCCCTGGCATTTCTAAAATCAGCAAAACCAAGTTTAAATGGTTCAGTTGTTCTCAGACCCCAGAACACAAAAGAAAAAAAAAAACAGTAATCAAAAGTCTCCCAAAAAGTGAAAGTCCAGTCCAAGTGTTTTTACTAGGGAGTCCTCCCAAACCTTCAGAGATGAAATACCTATCTTTCTGAACCTTTTCCAAAAAAGTGAGGAAGATGAAATGCTCTATAACCCTTTTCCTGAGATGAACATTACTCTAATATCATAAAAAGACAAGGATATCACACAAAAAAAGAAAAACTACAGAACAATATCCCTGATGAACACAGATGTAAAAATCTTCAACAAAAACTGAGCAAACCCAATCAACAAGACAGTAACCAAGAGGGATTTATACCAGGGATGAAAAGGTGGTTCAAAATTGGCAAATCAATCAATTTATTTCACAGTATCAATTAGAGGAAACACAAAAATTGTATAATCAGATCAATAGATACAGAGAATGCATTTAATAAGATTCAACATCCATTGATGACAAAAATTCTTACTAAAATGGGAGTAGAAGAAACAAACCTCAACATAATAAAAGCCAGTATATGCCAAACTCACAACTAGCATCATACTCAATGAGGAGAAACTGAAAACTTTTCCTGTAAGTTCAGGTGCACAAAAATGCCCACTCTTAACCACTACTACTCAACACAATATTAAAAGTCCTAACTAGAGCAAAAGGATTCAGAACTGGAAAAGAAGTAAAACTGTCATTATTTGCAGATGCCATAATCATATAATTAGAAAAGCCTAAGGACTTTACTAAAAAACGATTAGAAACAATAAATCAATAAAGTGGCAGGCTACAAAATCAACATACAAAAGTCTGTTACATTTCTACATGCAAATAATGAACTAGCAGAAAAAGAAATCAAGAATACAATCCCATTTGCAATCACATCAAAGAGCACTAAATAACCAGGAATAAATCTTACAATGGCAGTGAAAGACCTATTCAATGAAAACTGTAAGATTTTATTGAAAGAAATAGAAGCGTCAAAGAAATGGAAAGATATTCCATGCCCACAGACTGGAAGAGTTAACACTGTTAAAATGCCCACCCTACCCAAGGCAATAAATACACAGATTCAATGCAATCCCTATCGAAGTGTCAATGGAATTCTTCAAAGAAACAGAGCAAACATAATTGAAATTTGTATGGACCCAAAAAAGACCTCAAATAACCAAAGCAAGCTTGACCCCTCCCCCCCCCAAAAAAAAGGAGGAATGAAGGTATCACACTCCCAGACTTCAAACTCTTCTACAAGGATAGAGTAATAAAAGCATTACGGTACTGGAATAAAATTAGACACATAGACCAATGGAATAGAATTTAGAGCCCATAAAAACTGCCAAAAAATACCCAAAAACAAAACCTTTCACTCTTATTATTTTTAATGACAACTTACAGAGCTTGGGAACATTTTTATCCTAGGAAGAGGAGGCAGGAACTAAGGACAAGGAACAAAGAAAGAAATCCTATAGCATTTAGTGTAACTCTGAGTGTATCATCTTCATAATCAGAAGAAATCAGCACCCTCGTTGTTTAGGGGTTTGACTTTTTGCTTCACAACAAAAGTTGTTTCTCAGCACAGATGGCCAGTTTCACTGTGTGTCACCTCTGCTTAGGTATAAAGTAGTTGACTATGTCCAGAAAGGATACCACAGACAAAGAGACCATTAACACTGATTAGAGGGGAGATGTCCAGTACTCTGGTTAGGAGCACTCACCAGGCACTGGCTACTGCAGTTATTTCTTCCTTTAACTAATTGAGTAGCCTAGAGCACACCACTTAACCTCTCAGGTTTTATCGCTTAAGACTTTTGTTATTATTTTAAATTGCTGCATTTTCCTTGCTGGAGAGAGAAAGGGTTAGCTACATTTCTCTGCTTATGAACACATTCTTCATTTACTACTATAGGGCTGCTAGATTAGGAGCAGAGTATCCTGACACCTCTCCACCCGCCCCCCCCCAAAAAAAAAAACTGTTTCGCCTCTAGGATGAATCACATGTTAGTGCTGCCTGCCAAAGCTTTGACAGCAACACCATATGACTTGGGTATACCCTGAGATGCCCCTGTGGCTGAGCATGGCATCTCAGAGTCCAGAACCGTTCTGACTTGCAGATGGCATTCTATTCCATGGTATCACCCTGCTTCCCTGATTAGCTAGGGGAAGTCACAAAGAATTAGAAGGTGCATTTCTCAGCTATCAGGAGAATGTGAGAAGGCTTAATAGGTACTTCGGTTATCTGCACTGGGTTTGATTCAAAATAGTATTCTTGACTCCTGTGAACAAATACCTTTAACTGGTTCAGATTTTGGCTTTATTTACGTAAGAATCACCAAAAGCTCATGTCAAGTTGTGTCCTTATTAGAACAACAAGGCCAAAAAGAACAGGAAAGAGCAGGGCACTTGCGTATAGCTGACCAGATTCCTGGAATGGCTTAAAATCAGCTGTATTAAGTAATGTGAATGGCTGTTCTACAAGTGCCCAGAAACACAATGCTGTACATGCTGGAAACTAAGGGACAGAGAAGCCCCTGAGCCCCTGACTCAGGGAAGATGCTCTCACTGAAGCGGCAGTAATAAAACAAGGTCCAGTGGTGAGACAGGCAGCACCCCAGGAGCACCAGTCAACAGCAGAGAAGCTGTTTCCATGGAAATCTTGGAATCATGCACAATCAATTCTTCATGCCATGGGAGGATTTGCAGGAATCAGATGCAGACAGGTATTGCTCCCTCTTCAAGGACTGGCTGTAAAACTTCAGTGGCACAGAGGGAGAGTGGGATGAAAGGTTCTAACAGTCTCAGCGGCAAAGCCTTGAGCTGTGTGTGGATGTCAAGAAAACAAGATGGCAGGGGGGAGAGCAAGCTGCCAATCATGTGACAATTGCTGATAACAACCTAGGAGCTCCTGGCCATGTTCTAACACAGTGCCAAAACTTAGGGAACAGGTTTAAAAAAGAACTAGCTGCAATTGTATACCATGTTTCATAGATAAAAGGGGTAAATACAGCATCCCTCTAGACTCCAAAAGGTTTAGGCCAGGACCTGGAATCTAGAAAGCAGGCAGATTGCTTTCACTCTAAGTAAAGTTAGTCATTCTTGGTGCTGTATTTTTTTAAATTTATTTTATTTAATTGTGCATACAAGCTGGGGTGCAGGCCAGAGGTGTGAGGGTGAGAGAATTCACCAGAGACAGAGTGGTGGGCAGAACAGGCAGATCTACTGAAGTATACTGCTGAGGGGAGCAGCGGGCAGACAGGAGAGGCCTGCTGCAGCTTGTGGGTTAGCTCCATGGCTGGGGATCGAACTCGTGCTGCAGTGGCTGGCAATAGCTTGATAGCATGAGGATTAACCCCTGCGCCACTAGGGAGGACCCTGGTGCTGTAATTCTGGATTTAAATGACCAAATGCCTTTTTTAAACAGGAGGAACTCTGATGCTACCTAGTGACCTTGTTCCAGAAACACGGTTTGTCGAAACATTCTTACAGATAAAAGGGGTAAATACAGCATCCCTCTAGACTCCAAAAGGTTTAGGTCAGGACCTGGAAACTAGAAAGCAGTCAGACTGCTTTCACTCTAAGTAAAGTTAGTCATTCTTGGTGCTGTAATTTTTTAAAAATTTATTTTATTTACTTGTGCATACAATGGCCTGTCCACTAACCCTTGTGGCCAGCTCTCCTATCAACAGGTTTCTTACTTCACTGTTGGAGAATCACAAATCCATTCAACTCACTAGAACTGCTCCCTGGAACCTTCATCCACTTTTCCTGGCCCATCCACAGGAGAGGCCCATGTCACCTCAGCAGGACAAGACCCCTTCTCAAAGCAGAGGCCAGAGTATCCCACCTCCACAGGAGGCCAGAAGAAAAAGAGCTTAACCTGCAAGCGTGGTTCCCACTAGGGTGACCTGTCACTGCAAACCTCAGAATTGCTCTGGGCCACAAAACAACCACCGCAGTCCAGCTTTTGTTCATTTAAAAGCTCCCTGTCTTTGTCCATTTAGAACTGGTATTTCTCAAACTCAAGATTATTGATTTTGACCACGTGAACATGACTATGTGGATTGCTACAGCACTTACAGCCTAGAGAGTTCCTCCGATTCTTTATTCTGTCATTTAATGTCAATATCCTAGAAGGGGTCAGGACTGACTCTCTCACTTGTTAAATTCTAATGGTAAATGCAGTGAAATACCACAGTGGTTGAGGAGAGGGAGAAAAGGGTGGTAAAATGAAAAATGTGTTGAAATCTGAAGTTCAAATCATAATCAAGAAAATTTTTAGAAGCAATTTAGTAACTTTGACAAACATCTAGCTGTTAAATTAACTGCCAGTAAAAAATGACCAGATTCCATAAGACCATACTTTTCCCTCTGAGCAGATTCCTGGGGGGAACCTGATTTCTTTTTTCCACAACATTATGTTTACTGAGGAAAATTAAGTAGTATGTGCTCTGAGGGTTATAGGTTCAATTCTCTACAAATGTGTACTTTCATATCCTGCGAGCCCCTATGGAAAAAACTGTGGAATTTCTCAAAATAGTAAAAATGGATCTGCTGTATGACCCAGCAATTGCTCTCCTAAGAATCTACCCGTAGAATGTAAAAATACTAATTCAAAGGGATATACATATCCCTTTGCTACATGTTCATGGTAGCACTACTCACAATAGCTAAGTTATAAAAATAGCCTAAAGTCTCCAAGGACAGAGGAGTGGATCCCAAAAAATGTGTATAAATACATAGATATATAGCTGAGTATTATATATATGTAAATTTTAGATAGACATATATAGCTATAATTTATATATATATAATACTCAGCTATTAAAAAAAGGGGGATGGGCAGCTCTCCTGCCCACCTGTGACTACTATGCAGTGCCTCTCTTTTTCTTTCTCCTTTCCTAATAAACTTCTCCTTTTAAAATGTACAAAAAAACAAAAATAAAAACGGATGGACTTCTGCCCATTTGCACAACATGGGTAGAAAGGGAGGGCACCATAATTTCTAAAGGCATCAGGATGATTCAATATTATGACTGGTCACAGGGCTAAAAGAAACAAAGGCTTGTTTTTCTCAGGGAAAAAAATGTTCAAGTCCTTCAAAATAGTTTCTTCTTTTAAATAGGTTACACAGTCTCATAAAGTACAGCTCATAGTACTAATTTGTTCACCAAATGTTTCCTTCTGCACAGGTACAAATATGGAACCACATGGAATTACAAAATGCCATCATTTGTGAAGTCCAAAGAAATTGAGGGTTTGAAATAGCAAAAGCATTATTTAAATCATTTCCAATAGTTACATATCATAAAGGAAAAATTCACTTCTTTAGTGACCAATAATAAAATAGGAGTAGGCCTACACTATTCAGAAGAGACTGGAGTTACCTCCTCCCCATTATCCCCTTCCTCTACCTGGGGTGACAGAAACCGTGTACTTTAGCTGGCCACACACCTCCATGCAGCGATGGTGTTTAACAGTCTCTCAGTGAGGCCTCTCAGTTGGAACCTAACCAAGGGGTGTGAGGGCTGGCACAATCTCAGTCTGGCAGCACAGGGCAATTTGTCCCGGGAGACCCCAAACACCTCACTTCATAAAGACTACCTACCTAGTGTGTCTAGTACAAAAACAGTTTGTCTCTATTCCCTTTGAAAAACTCAAAGAGAAATATAACATGGGTGTTTTTCCAGTTGGTAGTATCTCAATTATTTGGGCATTTGAGATCAAACTACATCCTAGCAGCAGGAAATGGCCTGCTATTTAGGCCAAACCCCAGCCCGTATAAACCACAAATATGCTACAGAACCTCAGATAGTTACTACAAAGGGTCTCTCCAATGTCATAAACACACCTCACAGTGTTTCTTGTCTTCTGGATGATGGATGATTTTAAATTACAATCTTTCTTATAAAACAGATAAGGAAACAGTTTCTGGTTGTTGGAGGTGGAAGCCACACCCACTTCCTGGGTCAGCCTGAAGTTGCCTCAGAAGCCGCCCCCACACGGGGATGAGGGTTGGTGAGACCTTCACCAATTTTTTTCTGCTCACCACTTATTGCCATTTTCAGCTATTCGAGGTAAAGACTAGTGTCTGATAACAGGCTTTCAACGTGGGCAGCTGAGTCACCTCACTTAAACCTTTCAGGATCACATGGGCTTGCTCTAGGAAGCACTGGTGTGAACTCGGGGAGTGTGACACCATGTGTGACACTTGCTATATATAATGTTATACCCTTAGAACAAAAGCTTTTAGTCAAAACACAAACATCTAGGTTCAAGTGTGTGTGTATTTGTGCCATATTTTCAACATTTATCCGTCATTCCTTGAGGAAACATTCATCCTGAAGCACTGATGTGTGCAAAGAGGAGATTTTCAGATGGAGGCTACATTAGTTTCCTGTGTTGCCATAATAATGACTACAAGCTGAGAGACTTAGACAACAGAAATTTATTCACTGCCGGTTTGGAGACCAGAAGTCCAAAATCAAGGTGTGAACAGGTGCTATTCCCCACAAGGCGGTGGAGAAAAGCCTCCCGAACATGAAGTCCCTGCCATCTCAGAATGGTCACATCACTCACATCTGTGGCTCCTTCACAAGGCCTTTTTCTGTTTGTGTCTCAAACCCCTCTCTCTCTCTGGTAAGGACACCTGTCACTGGATGTAGGACGCCCCTCACACCAGGATGGCCTCCTCTGAGAGTCTTACTCTGTAGTGACTCTATTTCCCAGTAAGTTACCCTCACAGGTGCTAGACTGGGAGACTCTGGGGGAAGACACAATTTAACCCGAGACAGAGCTGAAACAGCTCCCAGAATTGTGAATCTGGTTTACTAATCCCAGTGTTCTGCTGGGAGAGGGAGCTAAGACAGGCAGGCATGGTACTATTTTTGGAAGTCTGATCTATGACTCAGTTTAACTGACTGAACCTTCCTCCTGGCAAGAAGCTTCTTCGAGAACAGGAGAAACAGTGTTCAACTCAAGGAGGAAGCGGAAGAGCTGTAGCCACTGGATACCACAGTCCTGTCTTCCATGTTGAAGTGTTTCCGGCTCCATTTAAAAATCTTTAGCTAACACAGGCGGTTTTTCATCGCTTTCCCCAGAATGTATCATACATGCCATTACACTACCCCTCACTTTGTAATGATAATAGGAGATAAACCAAAAAATGTTTATTGTCTAGATATCAATGCTTCCTCTTAATCAACTTTCAAGGGGGAGGGGGCGGGCAGGGAAATGGTAGTTTCTTTAAAGGTCCACCATGTAGCCTTCGAGAACTCATCTGCCTAGGTGCTAATTGTTCTCTGACACGGTTTGATTTACCTCCACTGAGCTTGTTAGTCAAAATCACATTTAAGGCCACAAGAAGGAAAGGAGATAAAGGGAGAACAAAATACGAGGTGTTGCTCTGGTTCTCTTTGGTGAAGAATCGTTTAATGCTTTAGAGTATTTACATTCAATTCTCACAGGTACATAATCTCCACTTAAAGGATCCCGTGAAGCCGTTTATTAAATACCGTTGTTAGCCAACAGTAAGTGCCACCTAGCGTAGACTTTAATTCTGTGTATTCTCACTGACCCCAAAGAAGCATCAGTGGCATGCTCACCTGGCTCAGGGTGCAGCACTGTGAACCCCACTGGTGGCACTCCTGGCATCCCCATTTAAACAAGAGTCTTAAATATGAGAAAGCAAGTAAGGTTAGGAGGGAAATGACTCAGAGACCAGATAGATGGAGAAGGCAAGAGGCCGAGTGGAGCCTTAAGGATGAGCTTCCCCGAATAGCTGAGCTTTGCCTGTCCCAGTCTGTGTGGGTCCTACAGGGCTTTAGACAAGTTCCACAACTGTGGGACCTCTTCCAGCTCAGTCCCTTCTCAGTGAGTAGGAGGGGTGACTGTTAATGAGATTAAAAGCTAAGAAATCCCCAGTTCAAAGGGTCAGAGCCATCAGCCCACACCACACCTCAGAGGGAGGTGGTGAGAGGTCACCCTGTCCTGTGCCAGCTCTCCAGTCCAACTTAACACCTTAACTATGAAGCTGAGTGCTGTAGAGTACACCAAAAGAAATGTAAACTGTGTAAGATTCTGCTTTATAATTGAAAATATCTTTTTAAAAAATTGCACTTATTAATACTTCTACCAACAACAATCTGAATACAGGCAGTGGATAATGTGATTTGGAAACACTTGCTAATTATAGGTGCAAAAATGTAGCCTGTTGCTGTTAATTTGAATCTGTGTGATTACTGATAAGGCAAAACTTTTTTTGTGTCTGTTAATCTCCTTATCACCTCAACTGTGAAGTTTGCTCATGTCACTTCTGCACATTTATCTATTAGTTTTATGGCCCTTGTCATCAATCAGAATAAATGCTTCATATAGTTATCAAATTAAACCTTTCATTTTTCATTGCTTTTGAAATTTCCTTCGTTTGGGTTTAAATATATAGAAGTACAGAGGTTTCCATAAGTTTTTGTGTAATAAATCTAGCTAATCTTTTATGAAGAATTGCTTCCCATCACATTGTCCAGAAACTTGATGTCCAGAGACTATATGTATGTGTTCTGTGTTTATTTCTATGTAAAATATAAAGAACTAAATTTAACTCTGCCCTATTACTGAATTAGTCATCCCAATAAACTAACTGAAATATTACAATTTTTAAAACTGAGTTCTCACAGAAATCATAAATATTATAAGGTCATAAATATTTAATCACCTATATTATAAGTAAAATAATCAAGTTTAAAAATCCATCTATATTATAACCTAACAGGATAAAGCAGACTTGAAATGTGCAAAACATGTGACTTCAAAACTAGCCACAGAGTAAAACATATTCCAAACAAACATGAGGTTCCGGGCACACTCCGGGCTCTTGCCTCACATCAGAGTGTGCCGGGGGCTGCTGGGCAACAAAGTCCTGGCATCAAACAGCAGCTATTGTGGCTGCTACAGCAAAACGTTCCAACCAACGTGTTTCATGTTTATGAGGACAGGTAGAGCTTATAAAAATGATGTGTATGTTTTAAAATCAACAAACAAAGGTTTAGATTCTCAGCATCCCCTAAGCATTAGACGTTAATCACCAAACCTCATGTACTTGGAAGAAACTTGCAGAGGCAGCAAGCTAAGAATGCTCACCCAACGCGTCACCCATCCATGTGATTTTATCCCATGTGACTGTCTTGAACCTGGGCTTAGAGAACTTGATGCGTTCACCAGGGAAACTAACAGTGAGCCCCTCCCTTCCCCACCCCCACCCTGGGATTTACTGTCACAGGAAATTGTCTCTGTTGCCCTCCAACTTCCACAAAAACATGAGAAGAAATTCTAAAACAGTTCTTCAAATCTAAAGACAGTTCCCTGAGTCTTCTCCCCCTGTCCTTCTCTTACTGAAAATTGTATTAATAAGTAATATATGGGGGGGAGGGGCAGGCTGAGTTTCTAATAGGAACAGAGATTTATTTATTTTTTTTATAATATATATTTTTATTGTTATTTATGTCTTTTACATTTTGTATTCCCCTTGGGTAGCCCACCACCAATTCACCCGTGATCCATCTCCATGGTCCCTTGTGTTCTTTTCTATTCCATTTTGTGCCCTTTTCCTTCCCTCCCTCCGCCTCCCTCCCCCCCCC
>PVIJ01002196.1:0-151028 GCA_004024925.1 Scalopus aquaticus | reverse complement strand
TCAGGCTGCACTCAGAGGCCAACAGTGAGTAAGGCGGTGGTTCCCCTACCACACCACCCCAGGGCATGCACGCCCAGGTTCAGGGCTTCAGGGAGGAGGATGGGGCTCCACAGGGCCAGCTCCAGTGCATATAAGAACTGGGGTGTAGACCAGAAGTACAGGGGGTGAGAGGATTCACCAGAGACAGAGTGGGGAGCAGAACAGGCAGATCAACTGAAATACACTGCTGAGGGGAGCAGCGGGTGAGACAGAGAGGTCTGCTGCGCCATGTGTGTCAGCTTCCTTGCTGAGGATCGAACCCAGGCCATTGCGGTGGGCCGTCGGGTAGTAGCATTAAGACTTCACCCCTAGGCCACCAGGGAGGCCCCACAGGTAAAATCCTTTTAAGCTATTTTCAGGTATAGTCAGAAGGCAATGCAAATGCAAGACAGTCACAGATAAAACAGATACTAACAGAAGGTTACTATTAGATACAGATGGGCAGGACCAGAAGATGCTGATATCCACAGCACTGTAAGATGAATACAGACACTCAACAGCTATGAGGACTGAGTCGATCACTGGCACCCATCCTGACCCCAGGTGTTATCTGCCAAGAAGCACCAATAAAACCTATGACTGGTCATTAGGCTAATTGGCAAACAACTGCAGGGCCAGGTGTGAAGTGGTAGCCTTGCTGGAACCCCAACTGCTCAGAAAGAAATGATACAAAAACAGTGCACACCCAGGACCCAAATAGTGGTCCTCCACCCAGGCTGCACCCACCCAGGCTGCACCCACCCCACGGGTGTGACGTCCTATCACTTTGCCTGCTTTCTCACTATGTGTTCTGCCCAGTGGGGCTAGTCTGTGCCTTCTGGTTCTAAGACCTCAGGGTCAGCTTTCCTGGAGGGTCCTTGGTGACTGTTAGTACAGGGGGAACTTCCCACAAGACACAGACTTCTGCTGCAGCCCAGCACCTACCCCTATTGTCCCACCACAGCAGCGCCCACTTCTCTGTACCCAGTGGGCACCTGCAGCCCTTATGACTCCTGCCAGCCCAGTATGGGAACCTGTGACTCTCGGACCTGCGGCAACCCCAACCTCATTCCTCTGCTCCCTTTCATCTCCTCATCCTCTGGCATCTCCCTAAGAGCACTTGGCAAGTTCTGCCGAGACCTCCTGCTGGCTCCCACACCTCCACCAAAACTGACATGCTCTGTGGGTATAAACACTCATCTTTCCATGTCAGATGGCCGTTCTACTTCTGCTATTTTTCGCCTATGTCTGTCTGTCTGTGTCTGTCTTTCTGACACACATACACACAGAATTACCAGATTACAAGGGTACAGAGGCAGATATTTCCAGAGCTGTGACACAATGCCATTGTGGCCACATTGAAGCCCTCCAGAAATGTTCCTTCTCTTTCCCTCCCAGAGACACACATTGGGGAAAGGCTAATCCCTTTGCGTCCTAATACTAACACAAGGAAAGAAAGTTCAGAGTGAGGCCTCATCAGCTCATCACACAGTCAACACCCGAATCTCCTCCACATTCGGCAAGCACACACCCGCCATCCCCAGAGAGCCCACAGCTGACAAGCCAGCTCAGGAAATGCAAAGCAACTTTAATAATTTAATTGAAAGTAGTAAAAAAGGTAAAAATGCTCCAAAGTCAAATAACATTTTCAAACGATCTGCCTGGGGATGTGACTAATTCTGTCCCTTTCAATAGTGCACATAATCAAATATGGTTATTTTTAAAATTAGCATTTTTCTGCAAACCATTTAAAAACTGTTGCATTTAAAGGTTAAATATTTTATAGTCACTAATGAGTCATATCCAAAAAAGAAAAAAACAGGACCATGGAAACCTCAGAAAGGAGACCTTGGACGGTGTGCAGGAAGACGCTGGGGTTTAAACCAGGCTTCACCGGAGTCTGCCCGTGGAGCACAGCAATGATGACAGACTTGAACACTGGCCCACACGAGCCGTGTGGGAGACAGACAGAAGGGGTGTGCAGAGAGGAGGACGCCAAGAAGTAATGTGGGTTTATACCAACACCTGACTTTTCAAAACCAATCATCCCACCTCACCAGCAGATAGAGATCGTTCCAGGTGATAAGAAGGAAACCAAGTGAGTCCCATTCTCCTGAAAAGTCATCTTCCTCCAGCTGCTGGAACCTCCGCAAGCTGCCAAGAGGGGCACTTGCTTTGAAAACCGAACGTGAGATCACTGGCCTTGCTGGCTGGAACTAAGAGCCTCTGTACAGAGCGTGAGTGTCCTGGAGATTAAGATAGTGGGGGAGGGAGGGCCAGAAATGTTTTCTCCTGAAAGCTCCTGGCTGGTTCTAGTGGTAGCCACATGTGAGAATCATGGAGGAAGCACCGGCTCCGTGAAGCCCATGGCCACCTTGCCGGGAGCTGCCCAGGGCTGAAGTGAGCACATCGAGTGGGTTTATGCCTGTATTCACGAAAGGACTCGTGCCCCACAGGTCAAACTCTGGGCCAGCAGGGCTCAGAAGACACCCAGCCCTGGGCCATCATCACCATCCCAGCCTAGTCTGTGCATCAATGGTCCAAACAATCAGACTGGGGGGGTGCAGAGGGCAGAGGGGAAAGGGAGCTGCTGTTTTCCCTCTCAGTAAGTGCTGCGTGCCGGTAGTGCAATAGTTCCAGGAGGAAGTTAACTGACTCAGATACAGAGCACCTGTGGTATGAGGTTCCTAAATGTTCTACCCACAGCACACATTGTGATAAATAAAAATCTCCATGAAAGTCTCTGGAGCCACAGTCCCACGTGTGCCACAAGCCCATCATCTGCACCTGCTCTCCCTGGGTCTGCACATCTTTCTAAGTAACGACCTGGCAGATCTTGTTACCTCCTTCAGAGGAGAGAGTACACAGACCACAGGAGACAGTGACCTGGTAGGAACTTTGCAGGAAAGACCTAAGCGATTAATTGTGCCATTCTGGTTGCCATGGAGATGAAGCTAATGTACAACGATTGCATTTCTTTCCACACTGCTAAAGACCATCTGGGCAAAAGAATTTTTCTTTTCATAGTATTCAGCTTACGTTTATAGGCCTGTCTTCCCATTGTACAAAAAATAGTGGTTATACACAGGAAAAATTAAAACAGACTATAACATCTACGGTTCACGATGTCTAATGTGCTCAAATATACAGTGTAAGATCCTAGAAGGATGCAGCAAGTTTAATCATTTTAGTACAGGAGTCTCATGGCAAGTTTCAGATGTAGTATCGTTCACTTTCCAAAATAACACCAGCACAGATCTTTGCTTAATTCTTTTTAAATTAAAATACAACTTACAAACCACAAAATCCCTCCCCTTTGAAAGTGTACAATTCAGTGGTTTCTAGCACATTCTCAAGGTTGGACAACCACCCCCACAATCTAATTCCAGAACATTTCACCACCTCTAAAACAAACCCCACACCCTCCTAAAGGGTCACCTCCTTTTCCTCCCTCTGCCCAGCCACTGGCAACCAACCACTCATCTGCTTCTCCATAGATTCACCTGTTCTCAGTATGTCATGTAAACAGGGTCTACACTAGATGACTCCTCTGGCATCTTTCATTTAGATGTTCCCACGATATAGCACGTATCCCTCTACTTCTCTTTAAGGTTGAATCATATTCCACTGTCTAGATGAACCACATTTTGTCCATTCATCAGCTGATGGAAATTTGAGGTATTTCCCCTTTTGCTATTATAAATAATGGTGCTATTATAGTCTTGCATAAGTTTTGAGTGGACATGTTTTTAATTCTCTTGGGCATATCCCTGGCAGTGGAATTTCTGGGTCATATGGTAAGTCTATGCTTAATTTTTTGAGGCACTGTCAAACTTTTCCAAAGCAGCTGCACCATATTATATCCCTACCAGTAATATATGAGAATTCCAATTCCTCCACATCCTTTCCAACATTTGTCATTGTCTGATACTTTGATTATAGACATCAAAGTGGGTGAGAAATGATCTCATTGTGATTTTGATTTGCATTTCTCTAATAATAAATTATGTTGAAAACCTTTTCAAATTCTTTTAAAGGCATTTGTACATCTTTTTTGCATAATGATTGTTCAAATTCTTTGCCCATTTTTAAGGCTTTTATTGTTGAATTGTAAGTTTTTATATATACTTACAATTCTGGATATCAGAACCTTATCAAATACATAACTTGCAAATAAGGTCTCCACTCTGTCTTTTCATTTTAATAGTATCATTTGAAACACACTTCTAATTTTGATGTTCTATTCACCTGTATTTTTTTGATTACCTGTGTTTTAGGTGTTATAGCTAAAGAAGCAATATTTAACCTAAAGTCACAAAGATTTTCACACTTACACTCTCTTCTAGGATGTTATCGGCTGAAGTGTGTGTCCCCTGTCAAATTCATATGTAAAAGAAATGATTCCCAGGACCTTAGATGGGGCCTTTAAGAAGTAACTAAGAGTAAATGAGGTCAATATGGGAGTTCCCTAATCCAATATGATTGGTGTCCTTATTTTATAAAAGGAATCTGCACACAGACACCAGGGACCATGTGAGGACACAGGAAGATGGCTGTCTACAAGTCAAGGAGAGGTCTCGGGAGAAACCAGCCCTGCTGAAACCTAGATCTTGGACCTCAGCCTTCAGAACTATGAGTGAATGAATGAATGAATATTGTTTAAAGCCAACAGTCTGGGGTACTTCATTATGGAAGTCCTAATGTTAGCACGTGACCAAGGGACATCCAGGGACCCCTAAATTTGCATGGTCTAAAGGAGTGTGGTCCTGTCTACACATAAACAATGACATTCTCTTAGTGTGGAAGAGCTTTAATTAGTGTGTATAGAGTTAGAAGTAAATTTTTAATAAGTTTCCCAATAAAGCCCCCCAAATTACTCATCCCATTGTGGGTAAATGCCCAGTCAAACAGGGTTGGCCTGAAGCAGGGCCAAAAGCCGCTTCAAAAGCCGCATCAGGTTCTCAGGTAGAGACCCATAGGAAGGAAGTAAAAAGGACCTCGGATAAAAGGAGTAAAATCAAAGTACAAATCAAGATACCAGCCACCACTGTCAGTCTCCCCATATGTTCCTCACCTCATGTGTCTCTTTCAAGTGTCTCTAACATGTCTCTCCTCCATCTGTCTCCTTCCCAGCAGTACCAGGGTACAAGTGCAGTCACAGAAACAAGAGCCCTCTTTCTTCCTTTCTTCTTCTCTGGAGCCCACCTGCCTCCAGTGTTACAAAGATTTACCTGGCCACTCAGCTCCACTCATTATTGAGTGGAGTACCTCTCCCTTTCATGGAGGTCTCTCTGAACACTAACAAACTAATATAAAGGGTTTTATAGTCTCTGCTATTATATTTGATCCATTTTAGAGTTGTTATTTGTCTATAGGGTCCAACTTCATTTGTCTGCATGTGGATGTCAAGATATCCCAGAACCATTTGTTGAAAAGACTGTGTTATCCCCAGTGATGGTCTTGGCACCCTTGTCAGAAGTCAGCTGATCACAGAGGGATGTAGAGCTGTACTTCTAGAATTTCAATTCTATTCCACTGATTTACTCCTGTCCTTACACCAGTACTACTTATCCTGATTACCGTAGACTTGTAGCAACATTCGAAATTGGAATGTGTAGCATCTATTTTTGTTCTTTTTCAAGATTGTTTTGCCATTTTAATTTTTATTATTTAGGGAATTTAAAATACAGTGTAGTAAAGGATTAACACCTTTCCCAAAGAGGGGTTTGACCCTGCCCTAGACTCCTGGGAGGCCCTTGGAATGTCCTACCTGGCAAAAGTGTCCAGGCTTACCTGGAGCCTCGGGCCACTGCAGACATGTATACCAAGCATGTGGGCTGTGGCAGGGCGTTAGGCCACAAAGTCCACCTTGAGCCCTTGAGCAGCTAAAGACAGGTCAGGCATGCAGGTGGTCAGTCAGGCCTACACATGACCTCTAGGAAATACTCTGTACACCATCACTGGCAAGCTTCCCTGGATGGCCACCCTGAGGGGGTGCTTTCAGGACAGGGGCACCGTCTGCAGACACCACCGGAAGAGGGGCCAAGACTGGGGCTGGAGAAGGGACTGGAACTCTCTCAGACCCTGCCCTTTGTGTTCTTCTCTTATGATTTTAACCCATTTCCTTTCACTGTAATAAAGTTTAAATATGAAATAGAACAATTTTGCTGATTTCTGAGTTCTTTTAGCAAAATATTGAATAAGAGGCCAATCTTGGGACCTTCTGACTTGAACAAATTAAAAGCAAAGAAAGTTCTCCAGGGCAATGATGAACTTTTATTCAGAAAGTTCTGTTTTTCATACATAAAAACCCCAACTGGCTAATTAGTTGGTTCTCAGAAATTGCAACATAATCTACATGAAAGTGATCCTTTAAATGGTTTGGCCATCCTCTCCTATTTTTCAGAGCAACTTTAACAGAAAAAATTTTTTCCATAAAGGAACTTTATGAGACTAGCAATCATTTTCTAGATGAGTCCAGGATATGTAATGGTCTGAGTTGTGAAAAGAAAAAAGAAATCCCTTCAATCACTTCTCCAGTAACAGATTAGAAGGTAGCATTAAAGAATTACATAGTATAACATTGTCTGTGCCAATGGTTTTCAGACTTCTGGATCCTAGGAACTCTTTTCCACTCAAAAATTAATGTCACAAGAATATTTCATGTACATTTTATTAATATTTGTTTTAGAAATTATGCCAAATATTTTATAATTCATTTTAAAATGACAAACTCACTACATGTTAACAAACACATTCTAAAAGGGAAAAACCCATTCTTTTGCAAAATCAAAGTAAGTTAAGTGTGGCAATGAGCCCCACCGTTGCAAATTTCTAACCTTAGGTTTAACACAGGACAACAGAATTCTCACAAATGCTCTGCGTCAGCCGCATGCAATACATAGTTCTGGTTCAAGTATATAAAGAAAATCAGGCCTCATACTGATACAGAGCTAGAAAAGAAGGAAAAATTTTATAGTTTTTTCCAGATAAATTTTTGGTATTCTTCTTCGATGCTACACCAAATTTAGTAACTGCTGCTTCCTTAAAGATCTGGAAGGAGAATCTGCAATCCTATCAATGAGCCTTTCATATTCAGCTCCTTTTAATTTCATTGGTCCATCTGGCACTTTGAATGACTCTTTTACTAACACATGATTTTATAATCAAATGTTGGTCATGTAGAAAACATTAGCTCACTGACTTAGGCACAGCCTCCAGATGTTGGCATGGTTTATTAATATATAAAAAGACACAACTACTAAAGTCACCAGTGATCATATCAAAAATGGTGGTGGCTACAAGATAGCCAAAATTTAATATTCACTGGAAAGCTCAACTATCACTGAGGACAAATAATATAAGTTATTTTCCTTGGAGAGAGAGCCAACTTGTTCAGTTTTGAGAAAACATCTGCAGACGCCTAAGCCTGAATAGCCATCAGTTGGAAAGTCGTTCTTTTAAATAAAACTGGCTGTTTCCTGGGAAAAAGAGGCCAATTCAGCTCATCACAAGTGCTCTTCCTGGAGACAGCCATCGTGCTTCAGTGTTGGCATATTTCCCATTCATTGCTCCCCATATTCCAGAGCAGCTTAACCCAGTGTGACGATTTAATAAAACGAAAACTTTTACTGTTTCATTAAGTACACATCCAAGAGGAACTGACGTTTCCCCTGTGTACATAGAGTGTGGGAACAGCCCACGGCCACCACTGCCGCCTCCATTCAGGCCCAGACAGCAGGGCCTTTACTCTTCTGCCAACACCATTCTCAGCATTATTTTCACTTTTATTAGCAATATTTTCACTTTTATTAACAAGCTTCCATTAAGTTGGACCAGTACTAACTTTGGGTTATGTGACTGTGATGTGAACCAGACCTACCAGAACCAGGTTCAACTGGTCAGAAGAGAAAACCTCAAATACGTTGCAGTGGAACAGCAGGTGCCCAACATATGCCAGGGCTCTTACTACTGCAGAGAGGCAGGTGGACACAAAGAACAGCGAGCAGTGTTGGCTGAGAACGGATCTGAGTGCAGTCAGCAACCTCCACCCCCACCCGGGCTTCCCACTTGTTTCTCATCCTCAGCTTGCCTCCACACTCCAATCCCCGTGGACCCCACCCCTCAGCCCGGTCTGCTTCTGAGTGTGCAGCTTCCTGGGCCTGGAGCACCTGGTCTCATTTCCACCTGCCAACAGCTGTTCTCCATGCAAATCCAACATGTGTGGAATGTTGTCATTCTATAGCCTACTTGCTGCCACTCTATGGAGTGGCAGCAGATGGAGTTAGCCTCCTTTGGCCACTGCCCAGTGGGGTCACAGTGTGACTCTGCTGTCCATCAGGGAGGCTTTGGGGGCCAGAAAGGGATGGCAGCCCCAACACTGACCTCTGGGCAAGAAGGAACCACATGCTCCACTTCAAAATAGGCCACACCCCATAAAACACTGGCTCTGAGGCCCACTCGCGAGCACACATGCCTACGACACAGCTTCAGGGAGCGAAGGCGAAGGGACAAGCTCAGGACACAGCCGAGCACAAGCAGAAGTCAGACAGAGCGTGAGGCGCTGCCGATGGGCGGATGAGCTGCCGTCCTCCGAAACCCTGCACATGGGGACTGCCGCCCTGCACGCCCAGGGTGTTTAAGCTGACTTATGGATGACATTCTAATTAAAATGTTATACCTAACTTTAAAGAAAAGTAGCAATTTAGAGCTGCTGTGCACATTTAAGGCACAGTACAAATATAGCACACTTCCGTCAGAGAGCAGCGCTAGCAGAAGAAAATATAGCTCAACTCATCTCCAAAAAAACTGGGTAAAGAAAAAGCAATTTAACACTGGAAAGAGTGATCTTACAGTTCACTGTCCAATCCCCTCCAGATGTGATGGAAAAAAGAATGTGAAGCTTACTTAATCAACAGGTTAAGAACAAAAACTGTTAATTTTACTTTCTACTTGACACAAAAAGAAACTCACCAAGAAATAACCACAAGCAATGATTTCAGCAAACCCCAAGTTAAATATCTACCTTTATCAAATTGGATCATTACATGTACGTATAACCTTTTTTTATTATTGCTCCCTTTATTAACCTCTCCCTACCCACCCCCACCCATGCCAGGACCTTTTAAGAGTTTTTTCCCTAATACTCCCCCTAAACCCACAAAATTTGAGTACCAGATAAACTGTGTATCCATTTATGTATAGAGGCCCCTTTGGGAGGCACCTACCACCATAAGATCTCAGATTCCCCCAAGGACAAGCCCTGAGAATAATGTACGATTGAATGCACACCCACTCACACATGCACAAACACATTTGCACACACAAGCACAGGTGCATGCACAAACACATGTACACCCATATACTCACACATGGACATACCACACATGCACACACACACAAACGAGAGACCATACCTTTAAAATGAACCATCCACAGGAGTGGACAGACAGCGTTGGCACATGAAAGGGAAATAAAACTGAAAAGCTTCAAGGATACCCGATACCATCCAAGAATCAGTGAAGGTAGCCTGGGGTCAAAGCCGGGGACTCTCCCCGGATACAGCTCAGGGCCTGACCTGGACTCAAGGTCAGGAGGGCAAGTCTTGGTAAAGTTTCACTTCTCAGCCTGTTCCTATATCTTGTCCTGAGGCCTCCAGCAAAATCAAATGGTGATACAGACCACTCATATCTGCTGTGTGAGAACAGACAGCAAGGGCAGCATAAGTCTTTAAAAAGGAGCCCATTTCATCAGACTCAACCCCGTGATGTCACCCACACTGAACTTCTACCTGCAGAGTGGTGCTGTCCCCAGTGGTAGCCACTCAGAGCACGTTGCTAGTTAAAATTAAATAAGATTACAAGTTTGGTTCCTCATCTGAACTAATGGCATTTCAAGCCACATGGGAACAGATCAGAGACACCATATTCGCCATTATTGTAGAAAGTTCTATTGGACAGACTATCTGGGACCCTCTTGATATCTATATATCACAGCTACTAATATTTTGTTTGTTGTAAATGTTCTTCCCATTTAAAATAATCAGTGCCATTACAAGCTGTACCTGCACTGGTTTCTTTCTTTGAAAGTCTTTCCTCTTTATTACTGGTATCTGCTGAGCATGCCCATTTCATTCCCACACTAAAGGCTGGTAGAGACTTCAAGTTCTGAAAAGTTCAAGCATAAATGCGTAGCCATCATTTAACTACACAGGAGCAGCATTAAGCTTAAAGATTTCTTAATGGCATAATGATAGATTAATGCAGGTTTATTCAGGCCCAGGCTTGGGGTCCACCTCAGCAGCCCACCTGATGAAATGCACTTTAGAACATTCCAGGCCTCCACATCACCGCCCATTCACCCCAGCCATGTACTGAGGACACTGGACTCCCACTGCCCCTGAGCCATCCCAGAAAAAGACACCACCCCAGATCCTGCAAAGATGTTGCTGAGCAGACACACTTGGGGAACAGAGGGCAGGGCCTCTCCTCTCCTTAGAGAGGAGGTTGCTGGCTACAACTTCCAGAAAGGTTGCCCTGAACCTTGAATGACTCTGGTTCACCTGTGCCATCTCAGGACAGCTGCTATGGCGATCCACACTCTGTTGTGACTGATGGAGGCTGCTGGTGGTAGCCCTATAAGGACCAATCATTGTAAGGTTTTGAGATTTACTCTCCATACTTTCTATTCAGTATTTAGAAAGAAAGCATCATGAAGTTCTAGGAGAAAAAAAAATTGTCTACAATCTGTCACATGGAAATAGTAAAAATATAGTTAGGATGTTAATAGGATCTATGTGAAGGAACAGATGGGGCTATTTTAGGAATAGCGCTTGCTGGCTTTTTAGAAATATAGTGAAGTCCCTGCCAAGTAAAAGGTTGTTTATGCTTCTTCTCTGGAAATTGGGGGAAAGGAAGAGTCCTTTCTGATTAATATATTAAGCATTTAAGTATTCTGATGTGGACAATATAATAAGTATTCAATAATAAATAGTTACACTTGGTCTACTTCATTCCCTAAGGTAGCCTGAAAGAGGTGACAGTGCTCTGAATAGCTGGCTCAGCTAGTCGGCATGAAGGCTACAGAGATCTTGGGAAATGTTGCTCAGAGCCCAAAGCCACCGAGTGGGCCACTGCTGTCAGGGACACTGCCACAGAGCAGCCCCACGTTTGAGCATCATTCATAGGATGTTCAGAGGATGCTACCTTTGCCTTTGATGAAGAGTGAGGACCAATTCCAAGCAGAGGGCTCCATGCTGGCCAACACTCTTCCCACCACTTTTCCTTAGCACCAAACCCGAGCCAGGACATGCAGAGAGCCGGCTGGGGTCACTCGCACAGGACTCCCAGGTGCCTGGCCACACTGGTAACCACCTCTGGCAGGCTGTGGCGGGGCTTCAGAGGCTGTGAAGTTCTGTCTTTCCTCCTCCATGTCTCCTCATGGTTCCTCATAGGAACAAAGCCATGGCCACTGGACCCAGGTCAGTCCCCGGAGGCCCCATGAAGGACAACTACAGGGCAGGACTGTGTGTGCTCATGACGCCTATGGACAGTCTACAGAAACTAGACAATGCAGTGCCTCTACGGACTTCCCTGATTTACTAAGTGAGCCTAAACCATGAGAGCACCTACTGACCACAGCTGTGTACATCTTTACCCACTGTGCAGAATCCAGCCTGTCCAGAGGATGACAAAAGCCCAAAGCTTTAACCTGGCTTACGCACTTACATCTCCCATAACATTTGTTTTCCATTTGCCCAGTCATTCACTGGACACACACCTCTTGAATCTGTGCATTGAGTACTGTGGAACTGATGAGCATGGTTTACTCTACACCTTCCAGAAAAATACAGCACCGAAAAATACATATGTGTAACATATACACTTGTGACTAGCATGCAACGTAGAATGTAAGAGAACCTGAAAAGGTCATTATCAAGAGCTCTAAGATTAAACAAAAATGAGCAGGTGTCCTGGAAAAGTAACAATAACTATTATCTGCTGTTTAGATTGAGTTGATAAAATATTAAGTGAACGCATTTACATGCTATTTATATTAAATATGCCAGTGTTAGGATAGACTATAAACTAATAAAATAATTTGAATACCTCGTCTTACAGTTCTGAGTGGCTCCGGAGTGCACGGACATGGAGTCCCCAGAGCTCTGGAGAAACAGGAAGGTTCATGGTTCCCACTCCCCTCTTCCCAGATGACTGGAACCGTCACAGGTAGTCAGGGTTCCCAGCACACAGGCCAGACTCTCCCACTCCATGATAAAACACGAGCTATTGGGTAGGAATCCTCCAGATGTCTGGTGGTGGGCAGAGAGCCTTTCCCTGAAGAAGCAATGCTTCCAAGAGGCAGGACAAAGGAGGAACCATTAAGAAATTTATGCAATGTGATTGCTGAGCACTGGGCAGAGGGGAAGCCCAGAGGAAATGGTGCTGGGACAGCTGGCAACCTGGGGCAGCAGGCACACCTACGTGGGGTAACACCTTCCTCTCTTCCTACTGCACAACCTGGACCAACCACTTCAGTCTTTACAAAAAGGACAACTTCCTGGCAGGGTTATCATGGTAGCACAGCAGCAAGAGTACACCCTGTTGTACTGGATACCTCATCCAGGATAGAAACTGGCAACCAAGTCTACACAGCACCTTCTTACAACATATGCACTGTGGTCTTTCTTATCCATGAAAGATACACGTTCCTCGGTTACCCTTTACATGTGGAGCTTTAATGTCCAGAAATATCACAGAGAAATTGTACACAGATGCCTCCACGGTCATATTTAATATATTTACTCTCAGTGTCTTTGCTGTTTTTTTCCAAAGAAAGTAAGTGATTTGTAATCATATTATGCTACTTAAATAAAAATAAGAATATGAAATTACACGCTGACAAGCATAAACTAGGACCTCTTCACCCACATGATATTCAAACTTTAGCTCACATTTTCAACATTTCTCACTACTCACACTGTCTTCTTAGTGTGTCCCAGGCTGCTGTCACCTCCCCATGAGGAGTCCATCTGTCCTGATAAGGTCCTCGCTGTCCTATGGTCAGTTAGACTTAGCAGCTATGTTACTGTGTTGTATAGTTATGTTTATGATTCCTTGACCACCAACTTTACATAAAGAAATAGGGTGAGGACATGGTTGCGCATCAAAGAATCAAGTAACAATTTTATTAAAACTTAGAAGAATAAAGAAATACTGGGTATGTAAGAAAGAAAACTCCTCAACCTCCAAATCTTCAAAACTCCAGCACTGGAAAAATGATGTGGCTGACAGGGCGAGCCCAACTGAAGGATAGGGATAAAACAACATGAGGCTGCAAATGGGTGGTTCACACTCCAAGATGAGGGGAGTTCAGGTAACCCTGAAAAGCCTTGCTTCTCAAGAGTGCTCTAGGGCCTGTGTCCTGCAAGGAACTAATCACCTGATAGCTCATTAGGCCACAGAGCCCTGGAACCTAACTGAGATCCACTAAAGCCAAGTATCTAAAGTGTGGCCCTAAGCAGCTTCCCTGTAACCACTCTGCCCTGCAAAGGGGAAAAGCCCACCTCCCGTGTGCAGCTGCAGGTACAATCAGACGTCAAGGAGGGCTCTGAGCATAGCAGAGCCCTCAAACTCCAGCAAAGAAGGAACAGCCTAGAACACAGTCTTCAGTCAACAACCTACCACCAAATTGCAAGTGACACCCCCTTCCCCAATTCTGCCAAAATCTAGAGCTAGAGAAATGCCTTAACCCCCTACTCATGCCCTGCCTGGGACTCACTTGGCACACTGTGCCCTTCGAAGTCCAGCTTCATGGGTTTTTCCTCCTGACCGAGTCAGTTTTTTAAAAGATATTCTCCAACCATTTTTGCTTTCTTTTCTAATTCAGATTTTTGCTCTATCACAGGATTTCTCACTGTATTCTATGAGATCTGTTGTTCTTAACAACAGTCGAGAAATATCTGTTCTCAGCTGCATCTCAGCTGGGAGAGAATCTCTCCCTACTTACATTGGCAAACAGAAAAGGTTGGCAGTGATGAGAATAAGATGTAATGAGAATTTTTATTCTGTGCATAATGATTAGCCTGGAGGACCCTCAACTTGGAAACTTTGTGTTTTTTTAATCTCAGCACGTGGGCTTTCATCTACAGAGCATGTGCCAGAGACTTCTAAACAAGTCACTGCTAAGAAGTGGGCACCCCTATGATCCATGGTACAGATGGGCACACTGCACCCAGAAAAGTTAAAGTGGCAGAGCTGAAGTATCCACCCGGCAGTTGGCTCAGAAGCCCAGGCTCTTTGCCGCTCTCCAATCAGCCCCCTTAGTGCATTCTAACAACAACAACAAAAATTTGACTGCGAGGATACTTTACAAGTTAATTTTTAGTTAACATGCCTTGTTAGAGATTTGCCCAAAGAAGGACAGCAAAGTGCAGGGAATCCGTGTCATGTGCTAAATGGCTGAAGAAAGTTGCCCTTTGGCTGGAAAGGGAAAGGTTGGGAAGATGGGGCAACTGTTCCCAATATCTGAAGCTCCATTGGGGGAGAAAGGGCTGATGTGTTCTGAACCATTTCAGGAGTCAAATCAGAGAAGTTCCAGGAGCACAAGGTGAATGGCGGGCAAATAGGAGTCTTAGAAGAGGAAAGAGCGCTTCTGGCACAAACCCTGCGCAGGTGAAGTGTCGCACAGTCTCTGCCTCTTCTACCCCCCAGATGCTCACTTCTATCTCAGAGGGAAGCTGAGAGGGGAATGCCTGGAGGTTAGGCCCCAGAGGTCAGGGGACAGACCTACCTCCAGCTGTAAGACTCACCCAGTGAGAATTTTCTTTTGTGAATCCAGAGAGGGCTAGGTTTGCCCTTCCCTAAGAAAGTCCTTGCCTGTCCAATTGCCTTATTCAAGCATGTTCACCCTCCATGTGATCTATATTTTCCCCTGAATACTGTCCTGCACAATAAAGATTCTTTAATAGTGAAAATAAAAAGGGGACTTAAGAACGGTGTGCATTTTAAAAGGGAGCTTGCCCCTTTCTATTGCCTGCTGGTGGCCTAATGTGCAGAATATATTGATGCCAGAGTCTCTCCCACCGCCATCCACAACACAATGGCAACTTCAAAGAAAGCAACCTAAATGACCCAAAATAATTCCTAAGAATTAGAAGGAGACTCCCACAGGCTGCATTTTCACACTCGGCATCACTTCTGCTGACCTCAACTCTGCTGGTATTTATTCTTACATCACTTGCATTTGTGGTTCCCAAACAGGCTGTGTAAAACAGCCAGAGGAGGTTTTGCACCCTTTTTCCTCTTTGTCTTAAACGCAGACCAGGCTCCAGTGACTCTCATGCAATAGATCTTGGGGCCCAAGTGGTTGCTGATTTACCAAAGCACCTGGTGATTCTGACTGTCTGGCCTGGAGCCCACAGCTCTGTACCATGTCACCCACATGAAGCCCAGTGCCACTGCCTCCACCTCAGGGTCACAGTGGACTTCCCTCTCAGGGAACTTGTCAGAGGGGCCATCAGCACCTCCTGCTCCTGTCTAAAGTCCTTGCTTCACCCTTTCTAAGCAGTCGGTCTGTACTCTCACCCATTCTTCTTTTACTGTTACCTTTATTTTATAAAACCAAGCGTTCTTGTCAGATACACAAAATCTCTAAAACAAAAACATGAAAGCAAGATGCCTACAAAGGTGAGGGGTCCCTCCAGTGGCTTTCCTGCCTTCCCCACCCAAGAACCACTCCAGGCCCCACCACGCAACCTCACTGACCACTCAGGAGCACAGAAGGGCAGGCTCTGAAGGAAACAGGGTTGGTTTCCTGCCCTTCCCCCTCCAGCCACGCTCTCTGTACCTCCTCAGATTCTATTTCCCCTTGTCCTCCTTTCCAGCCCAGACTATCCCTGAGAAGAAGGTCCCGACAACAGCCAACCACTGGGAAACATCTAAAGAACTTCAACCAACCCAGCCTGCAAGGACTGATCTCAACCTTTTCCTCCAACCATCTCTGAATAAGACACCATCATCTGCCTGGTATTGAAAGCAAACAAGGGGTCCCCCAATTCCCTGTTTCACTGCAAGTTATCAAGCTGCCATCCCACAGCCTATGCCCCACATCTCCCCTCCTTCCCCTCCTCACCTGTCCACCTTTCCTTCCACCCGCCCACTCACTCGCCCATCAGCACACCTCAGCAGCTTCTCAGTTACTGCACAGTCAGTGGAACCACCCCACTGATCCTCCACTTCCACTTCCTTAAAGACAACATTTCTATCGTAACATCAAACAAAATACAGGACAAGACGAATGTGTTAAGGAATAACCACCAGATTTTAAGGTGAACATCCTTTTAACCACTAGGTGAAGTCACGGACTCTGCGGCCACCCTCAGAAGGCCACCCACATGTCTCCCCTACCCAATGAGGGTTCTGATTTTCAGAGTTTTCACCCAAATCCACCTCCACTTTGGCCTGGCTCCCCATTCTCCACATCACACAAGATTATGTTATGTCAAGCCCTCTTTAAAATCTCTAGAACTTAATTTTAAGATAATGTCCAAATCCAGCGTGTCCTAGAAGCAATCCCAAGAGGCCCAGAGTTGCCACCCTGGAGCCTACACTCTTTGTGGGTTCCTGCACCTGTGCAGGCCTAGCTGGTGTGATGTTAAATGGCATCCACAATGGTGCGTGACTTCATGAGTCGACCAGGAAAGCCAAGCCCCCTTACCACTCCAGCTCTGGGGAAGCCCAGTCGCCCTGTGCTGAGGCCCCGAGAGAGGAGCGAGGCATCACCCTAGAAGCAGCATGCCCGCTGCAGTCCCAGGACGGTGCAGTCTTGGCAGCACTGGAGTGAGAAATGCCCAGTTGCACTGCCCTGAACCTGGGCCCACACAGACACGGTGTGTCATGGATGGCCACTGTTTTAGGCCATTAGGCTCTGGGGTGATTTGCTGCACACAATCAATACCATGCATGGGGTACCAAGCCTGTGCCCACCTCTCCGCTCTCATCCAGAATCATCTAGAATCAGGGGGCTCTTGAGCAACCACCCTGCTGTGCTCACAGAACCTCAGAGGCTACCATTCCCTTATTCACAGAATATTTAAGACAACAGAAATTTCCCCAATAAAAGGGCAAGTGAAAATGCAATAAGAAAGTCCACCACAAGGTTCAACAAGGGTGGGGCAAAGACACAGAGAGGCACAGGACGTTCACCACCAGGCGGGCGCCCACCTGGCTCACCCCTGTGCCCACGTGCCGCACACACGCTGGCCCACTCCTCTGGGGACAGAGGCTGTATCTTCTCATCCTGCTTCCGCTACCCAGGAGAGGCTGGCAATAAATATTTATTAAACCAAGACTAGTCTAAGGATATGTTTGAAAAGCTGTTATTAAACATGATTCTGGAATTTTCATCTGAGCTTATAATTAAATATTTCCTTTATTTATCCCATAGTACCTCTAAACGTTTGGTAGAAGACTCGCCAAAAATACCAGTGGGCTTAGGCCAAGATACTTGAAGTTACTGGAGTTTGACAGAAGGCACCAAACTCAGAGAGCTTTGTAGAGTAATTAGCACTGATTTTGTTTTGACACTTGCCTTTTGTACTTAGATTAAAATAAAAAACAAGATGCAAAAGTAGTGCTCATTCTATTTCAGTTCCCCGTATTTCTGTAGTAATAGGCCTTTCCCTCTGATCTGGCAGCCAAATGTTAAAAAGGGCCATCTGGGAAGTGTCAAGTCTGGGTCTGTTATGGTGTGAGGGGGAGAGGGAGGTGGGGAGAGACGTGAGATTTAGAGAGGAAGAGTGGGGAAGGGACAGACAGGAGAGAGAGGCACAGAGGGAGAGGGGGGCATCCAGACGTGGGGTAGGTGGGAATAACCCTGGTGACACCAGGGGCCTCCACGATGACAGCCGAGAGGCACTGGCGCCAGCAGAGCAGCACAACCAGGCTGCTCTGCGCCAGAGCTGAAATGACACAGATGCTTGAAGAGCTGAAGTGCCTAGAACTTTTCAAGATTAGATAGTTCTCTCTTTTGCTCATGTGATTTTCTATAAATTATAAAGATAATGCACTCTATGTATTATCTTCATATTCACCAGACACATGGTTACCAAAATATTAACTAGAGTAAGAATTAGATGGCATTTGAGAACTCGGAAAGTGCTAGGCACTGTGATGGTCATCTGCTCCCTGAACGACAGGTAGACATTACCCTTGTTTTCTTGATGAAGAATAGGTCTGGAGAGAGTAATCCCCAGGGTTACGCAGCCCACACCAAGGCTACCGCCTTTACTGGAGACAAAAAGACCAAGGTCATCCACATAAAAGTTTAACTGGTTACACTTCTCAGAACTTTGGATGTCCAGATCCCAAAACCTAATATTCAGAGATACATAAAGGAAGATACAATTATATGAACACAAACTGCCATATTAAATGTAGTGTGGAGTTGCACAAGTTTGTATTATTTTGGTTTTATATTAAATTTTAAAAAACTGAACAGCAGGGCCATCTTGGCAGCAGAAAATACAATTTGTGTCAAGGGAGACTTAGGCCCCTCCCCAAAGACCATGTTGCCAAGGACAAGCTCACGAGAAGAACGGACCCAAGCAGCAGGCATGGCAGTAGCAGCTAAGGGAATAGTGGACCCATCCTTCAGGCGCACTAAGATCTGTTGACACTCAGGACGATCAGCAATGGGCATAGTAGTAAAGGGAGACTGCAGACTGATAAGACAGACACCTTCTTTACCCATCTTTGCTCAACCAGAAGTGAGCTTCATTCTGCATGCAGAGACTACTTCTGTTTCATCCCCCATGACCCAACCAACAGCGTGACATCTTCACCCAACTGTAAGGACGTTTGGTCAAGTGTACAACACTGGCCTGAATGTTGGGGACTACTGGCATGTTCTAACCAACTTAAAGATTAAAACCTTAATGAAAGTCTGCATGCAAATTAAACCATGTGTCAGTGCTGGATGACTGACAATGGGAAAGAAACAAATGCTAATTTTGTGAAATAAATTATTCAGTGTGATATTCAAGAGAATCTCATTCTCCAGGTATTTAGAAAATTAGAGTGAACTATTAATGTTTTATGAAATGGCCCCTTATGCAAAAATTCCTGGTATAGCTTTTTATTTATACCAAATCTGATGAGTTCTCTGTGTTTGGTTTGGCCTTCTATGTAAACACTTATTTGGGATGTTTCCTTTAGATACTCTTTCCACAGGCTCTATAAGCCTGTTTTCTCCTATGGAACAGTTTCTTCTCATCTTTCCATAACACTTTATTCCAGAAATGAACATTCCTTTTACATACAGTCACACACAACACAGATGTGCACTTAAAAATTCGCAATTAGGTTGTGATTATAAGCCAACAAAAACAGGACAGCCTAAGCACAGATAGAGCCTGAGTCCTGAGAGTTCTGGAGAAATAACAAATAACCATGTCACCCATCCATTCACTTGCAAGTGTCTGCTGGGCGCCCCCGTGAATCATCTCTGCAGAGCAGCTCTCAGGGAGCTGCCATCTGGGGGAAGGAAGTGGCAACAGGGGAGAACATAATAAGCAAACAGTAAGATCAACAATACTGGTAACTGCAAGGAGTCCTGAAGGTGGCCTCTCAGAGAGGAAGTCAGGAGAACTTCTGAGCTGTCGAGATTTAGAAAGGCCCCTGAGGCAGGGGGGTGCTGCAGCCAGTTCACAGGCATCTGGGAGTGTCTCTCAGTAGCTAAGTGAAGGCCACTGTCCTTCACGTGATTCTAGCATCTGAAAGTGAACCATAATAGGTGATGTATAAATAATGTTTCAGAAATGATATAGTCTCAGGTACTCATCTGAAAAGACAACTGTCAAGTCTTTCCCGGTTTCAAGGCTCTGCAATACCGTTTCTACAAAGGGCACTCTCTGGGGAAAGCATAATTTCAGAAAACTGATTACCCCTGGAAGGCAAAGGCAGGCCCTAAATGCATCTGTTTCTACTAAGTATTTATTTTTCTAATTAAAGCAACATTGAAACAAAATAATAAAAAATGTCAGTTAATCCACTTAGCCAGCTAACGGATGCATACTAACAAAGCCATCCAAGGAGTTCCCCTTAGTGAGGTAAGAACCAGGAGAGGTGACAGAACCAGGAAGAATCAGGAACCTCCCAGAGACCCTGAGGAAGCCACTGATCTGTCTCTTCAAAATCCTCCTAGACATAAGCAGCGGAAGTGGTGAAAAAGTCCAGTGATTTCGAGTCTGAAAGAGACTTCCCAGATTTTGAAATTTTAATGGTAATTATATATTTGTATCTTTGAGACAACACAAGCTAATTAAAAGCGAAATTTTTCCTTTTCTCTAGAACAATAAATTTGCTATGATCATTCATGCTGATCAGAAATTCTGGGCAGTTATGTGTCTTAGATGGACAATTTTAACAACAAAAGAGGCACTGGGGCCTGGGGCCTGGATCACCAGACACTTAGGCCATCCTTTATAGAGAACAGAAGAGGAGCAACGATAAACCCAAAGCAAGATCTGCACCTCCTACTTAAAGGCAATCAACATCAAAGGACAGCAGGACACCCCACCAAAATATGCCCTTAGGAGTCCATGTTATGCCACCCCAAAATATGCCGCTTTGGTATACTGAAAATTCTGACTGAAGGTACTTAGAAAACAGCAATGAAGAGGTTTTCCCTGACTCCCATCATCTGCCGAAAGACAGAGCCTCCAAAAGGAACTCAGGAGTCACCCATCCATCCCCGGGAGTCTCACCAACCAGGGAGATTGACTCTTTTCATGGAGAGGTAGACTGATGTTGAACTCACATCCAGCAGACTTTGTCACACTGTCTGGGGACCCAGTCATCTTCCCTACATACTTTCACTGTCCCCTAAGAGACCCACTCCCTTCTCCCTTCCCCTAGTAAGAGAGTATTTAAGCCTGAACCTTCGCCACCTTGGAAGTTAGTTACACTTTTCCCCTGAGCATCTTCCAGGCATACAGGAGGGGCACATGCTAATAAATGTGCTTGTTTTCTCTTGTTCACCTCTCATTCTTTACAGGGGTCTTAGCTAAGAACTCATAAGCGTAAGGGAAAGTACTTTATCTCTCAGTGATGTTTTTTTTTTTTAATTCAGGAAGAAACATTAGCCCAAAACAAGTACAACCACCCCAGATCCCCAAACTCCCCAATGCTCCACCAACATGCCTGGGCTATTGGGCATCACTCTTCACATAAACAACTACAACAAACGCCAAGTGTGATTCCTGACAGTGCTCCAGTAGTGCGAAGAAGCCAAGATTCCTCTGTGCAGCTTAGGTGAAGCAGGGGTGAATTAACCCTCCCACTCCCATTTGTACCCCTACAGAAGGCCCCAAACAAGTCAGCTGGGAGCTCTGCCTGAGAGGAAGCTCACACTGGAGGAAAGAGGCCTCCTCTCAGGGTCCTGGGTCCTTGGTGTTTCCTCACACCTCCAGACGGGACAGTGGAGGAGGAGGGGCTGTAGCCATATCCTGCAGAACTCAGGGTGTGGGAGACCAGGTGGCCACACAGGAGGACAGCCACCTGTTCAGCCAGCTAACATGTTAACTTGAGACACAGAAACTGGAGCTTGAGTTACTTCTGCCCTTGACTAAACCCCCTTCTCCTATTCATAGAGCACCTAAGCCTGCTCCAACCTGACTAGGGGCTGATACAAGTTTCACTAAGTCAAGACTGACCATTTAGAAGCTGGGCAGAGGAGCTATACAAGGGGGTGGTTTCTGAGCATCTGCTACACAAGTGGCACAGGTGTAGTCTCCTGAGAGACTAACATCTGTGGGGATAAGGACAGACAGGCACAAAGGAAGGATAGTCAAGGAGTCATAAGATGAGCAGGAATTCCCAGATGGGAGCCTTGACAGGACAAAATTAAAAACCATCCAGTGTCTGGAATTCAAAACAGAAAAACAAGAAGCACAATAACAAGTGAGTCCCACAAATGCTCTTTTTTTTTAAGCAGAATAGCTCGCTGTTAATTAAGAGTCAATTAGGATTAAGTTTTCCGGCACTCGACAGAGCAGCACGCAAGCTCTTAAATGTCCTCCCTTCTCTCCCCACAAGGAGCCCCGGAGTCAGCATCAGGGAGGGGGCTCCTTGTCTTTGACAGCCTCTGGTTCTCAGGCCAAAAAAACTGAATCATTAATTAACATACTTGAACACCCATTGACTTCCAAAATGATCAGCTAATTTAAGAAAATATTAATTACCACACTGGTTACTTTCAACAACTAATCACTTTCTGGATTACTTTTTGACATGTGTGAAAGGAGGCAATTGTGCCACAAAAAAAGTCTCACCAAGCAGGATTGATGATCAGTCTGACCAGGGGATTCCAACCCCCCAGGAGATACAAAGGCACACCCCCTTATGTCCCCCCAGTCAGTGGTCACTGACAGACCTGCACTGGGTACAGCTTTTCATTTCAAAATCTCAACACTAAAGCTCCAAAACATGACTGTCACAGAATACTTGTCAAGGCTTTTCTTCTTTGGCTTCTCCTAGATTTATTTCTCTAAAAATCACATAGGAGCACCAGGTGCAGAGGTAAGCTGGAGATCAAGTATATACTTGAAACCTCCTCAGCTCTGCACGCAGGGCTCACACTAGGTTTTCTGGCGGCTTCCTTGGAGTCACATTAGACTTGAAGGTCATCTTCCCAAAGAGGGAAGCCCTCTGAAGGCACGACCACAACACCCCACTTGGGGGACCTTCTAGGATAGTCTGCTGGGAAGGGAGACTCCTATGCAGAGATGAGAAGTCCCCCAAGTAGGTCCTCACCATTGCAAAAGTAAATATTTCGCAAACAAGTGAGCACTTCTTCCTCCCTGGAGATTGTCTCACTTATTCTCTTGCAGATGTTATCGAGACCATCTGTACAATGTCACAGATGTGGAAGCCACATCTCCCATACAAATGCCACAACCTTTCACATCTCTGACAGCATCGCTACACGAGCCTCCCACCTCAGGACTGCTGCCCTCTGCGGCGCAGTTCACCTGTGGGTCACTGCTGTCTCTAACAGCTGCCTTTAATGGACTCCAGGGAGGAAAACCAGATAACCAAGGTTATTATCATTCTGAAATAATCAGTAAGCTCCAAGTATGATTCAGAAGGACATTTCTTTATCAAAACCGCTGTTTTATGGCACAAACTCTTTCAAATCTTTCATTGCTCAAGTTTGTTTTTTTGGTTTGTTTTTTTTTTTTTTTTTTTTTTTGCTTTCCCACTGAACAGTGACCCTCACGGTCAGTGCTCAGGGCTACGAAAGGAGGATGAGCAGCCTACTTGCTGACATTATTATACAGAGGCAACAAAGAACTGTCCCCTGTTCACCAACATCATCCACAACGAGATAAACTTTAAAAAGCAGTAATTTCCTCAGCCAGAAAACGCAGTTCACTTGAGAACTAAGGCAAAAAATGTGCTCTTGACAAAGTTTATATGGGTATTTTGTAAATAAATCATCATTTTGAGACGAATAAGGGATCACAATTTAAAGAAATCATTGGATGCATCATTTTTATCATTTCAGTTTCATGTATCTGAAAAATGACACAAGGGGGTTTGGTGGGGGTCCTACCTGATAAATTATAAAATCACTACCAAACAGACAAAATCCCACTTCTTAACAGAGTCTCCCTCATTCTTTTCAGTCCACATGGTTATATGTATACTCATGGTTATAATTTTAATCTGACCTTCCCAGAGGATTTATAAATTAAAAACTTTCCATTTTAAATACTGTTTAAATGTTAGTTGTTTCACTGTCAAACACATAAAACAGGGTTTGTATAACCAGTCTACAAAATTCTTCCTCACTGAAAACTAATATTCTAAACCATTATCTCAGCTGGCTTTTCATATTTTCATTATCACAGTCAACTATGAAATACTTTCAAAAATGAGAAATAGGTTTGAAGAGTGAATTTCATGACAGACCAGAAGGGTTCTAACAACAGAGCAGAATTAGCAATGAGGGGGAAAGAAGACATCAGCTATTAGATTAAAAGCAAACAAAACCAGAATATTGAAAAAGAACAAATTCAGGTCAAAGTTCATCTAGGAATGTTGAATACCATGTGACACTAGATATCCCTTAGCAAGCTCCCCCATTGCTCTGCAGGGTCCCCAGTGGGCCTGTGCCCCCCCATGCTCCCAGAGCCCTTTGAGATCGTGCATGGGCTGCCCCCTCTGCATTTGGAAAATGGCTCCAGAATTCGGAGGCCTATTCACTGCACTGAAATTCTCAGTCAAAAGCCTCATTGTAATTCAGCACACACATCACTCAGGGTCCACAGACTGAAGACAGCCAGGAGGACTGCTTCACCCCCACCCCCCAGCTCTGCCACAAAAGTACACTTTTAAGGTCAGCTTTTGTTCCCCTCCCCCCATCACAGATGAACACTTAAATATTTATAAAGACTGAAAGCAGTGCTATTTTTATATTTGTTCTTTAATGGGAACAATAGATATCTTCTTCAAATTTCCCTAATTCTAAAAAAAGCTTCCTAAAGGCAGTTATATCTTACTCCTACTTAAAAAAAAAAAAAAAAAAAAAAACACAAAGGATTTACCAAACCAGATCAATCTTCAGGAGAAAAGGACAATGTCAACTGGTTAAAAATGACTTTCTCAAAATTAAGAGTCAGCAAACGTCTGCCTGTGGACAAATCAAGTCCACTTCCTGGTTTTGTATCTTTTTAAATGTCAGAGAGAGAGACCCAAAAGAATACTACTATTTCATGTGACATGTTAAAAATAATATGACATTCAAATTTAAGTGTCCAGAAATGATTTCTATTGCATCCACACTGAGCATGACCACATTTGCTCTACGTGGCTGAGCTGAGCATCTGGGACAAACTTTGACCCATGTTCTCAGGGCTGCTTCAGAGTGCAGGGCCCACCAGGTGAGTCTCTGCAACGCAGCACTTCATTTTATCATTCAAACCAGAGGAGGGCAAAGTGGGCTTCAAGTGCTGGTCTTTAAGCACAGTAGAATGTGGTTGATTCAGTTACTGACCAAGCCTGGTGTTCATTATGCAGTGACGTGACAGCTGTACTAAAGAATACAATAAAATGCATGTCAACCTAACCAAAGGAAGCACTTCTCACAATATTTCCAACTCACAGGAAGCAATTTAAAAAAAAATAGGAAATTTAATATATAATATTTCATCACACCAGAATTCCACAAAAATAAAAGTAAAATGAGGCTGCGCCCAAAGTGTCTGGGGTGCTCCTGTTAGTTAGATAACCTTAGATATGGAGACAATTATATATGAGAGCAGAACATGTCAAAAAAAAAAAAAATTTTAGGGCCTCCCTGGTGGTGCAATGGGTTAAGTACAGCACTGTGAAGCTATCCAGAGCCAAAGCCACTACAGCATGAGTTTGATCCCTGGCCAGGGAGATTCCCACATGGCACAGCAGACCTCTCCTGCCTCGCCCACTGCTCCCCTCAGCAGTGTATTTCAGTCAATCTGTCTGTTCTGCTCCCCACTCTATCTCTGGTGAATCCTCTCACCACCTCCACACCTCTGGCCTACACCCCAGCTTGTATGCATGAAAAAGTAAATCTTAAAAAATATATTAAAAAAATAAATAAACATTTTAAAGAGTATTAACCTTTAATAAGAGTTGCTTAGAGAGCTGAGAACTGGACAACATCAAAAGTCAACTAGGAAACAAGGCAAATTATTTTGAGTTGCCCTTGGCTCTTGATGAGCCAATGGTTCCAACACTGCTCATCTGCTATTTATCCAAGGAATTCCTCCTGAGTTAGAAATAATTAACCTCCATGTATAGTCAGGGTGTACCAGCTACAGGGGAGAATACTTTCACAACTGAGAAAACACTAATTCAGTACAACCTGAAGTAGAATCTACAATGTGTTTAACAGATCATGGTTAAAAAAAAAAAATGCATGGAGCAGGAAAAGACTTAGGTGACAAAATGTAAGGAGTTAAAATGATCATGCATGGTATTGTTTATCACCTGGATTCTTGCAGGAAATATCTTAATCTTTCATGTTTCATTTAAGAAGCGATGCCAAAGTGAACTTCAATGGCTTTTATGGAATGAACCATCATAAGTTCTTTGGACTCAGATGATCAGCTTTCTCTCCTCCACCACAAATTCTGCTGGCATTCCCTGGTCCCCTCCCTGCACCAGGGCCTAGAAGTTTCTCAAGGCAGTTGGGCCACAGAGGGCTCACCTCACTTATTTCCCACCAAGGAAGGGTATGGTCCTTTGGACACCACCTAATTGTTCATATATCTTGTCCAGTTTTTGTTAAGGCACAATAGTAAATCCACTCCCTTTTACTGTGTACTAGCTAGAAGCTGGAGCCCAAGGGAACACATGAAGTTGCAGTTTAGGATAGTGGACAAAGGCACCAAATCAGAAGTTAGATGCTTGTGTTAAAACCTCTGCCTTGTCACTTAGCTTTATAATCTTTTGCAAGTGTGCTTTTAGCCTTAGTTTCCTCACCTATAAAGGGGAAGTCTATAATATTTGCCTCTTAGGATTTTGTGAGGATTAAATGAGTCAGTACATCTAACACACTTAGAATACTACCTGACATACAGCAGGTGTTATATAAAGGACAGCTATTATTTGAGTTACACACTTTTGGCATTATCTACCCATTTGCTCTTGTCATTTCACAAACAACATATTTCCAACCAGACTTCCTGGAGGCCGAAACAACAGATAGCAGACTCACATTTTTCTTTTCTTGACCTCCCTCTCTATCACCTTCAGGCAAAACTGCATTTACCACTCAGAGTTCAATTTTCGACCGCAAAACCTGGCAAGACCAAAGAAAGCCTTTTCAGGCTTCAGAAAAGAAAAAATTGTTTTGTTTCCTTATCTGCCACAAAGTTTCCCTTCTTCTATTGAAAAGAGAAGGCACCAAGTTGTCAGATGCTTCAGGTACAGGACTGTGTCATCACGCCCCAGGGGAAGTGTCAGTGAGGGGCTCAAAGGACATCCTTATTGAGGGATCCAGGTTGAGCTCAAGCCTGAGTCACACCCTAGCAAGTATCACATCCAAGTGCCCACAGACAATACGTCTATTCTGTGGACAAACCAGTGTAAATAACCACAAACACACTATGCAGAGCATTATGCTACATCTTTAAGAATAAAGAGTACCAGCCTCCTGGAAGTTTTAATTCAAGGCACCTGTTGGTCCTAAAAGTACAAAACAAAACCTGAGCTCCAAAAGTGTTAAAAGTGGTAAAACAAAAACCACACAATCACACATACATACACAATGACACTAAGCCACTATTCAGACTTTAAAAAAATGTACATGTCACACAAAGTGAAATTGCCTTCAACTAGAACCAGTTCAGAATATTTCTTTTCCATCTTGGTTGGTTCTGCTTTTTAAACAATGGATGTGAAAACTAAATTAGTATTTTCCATTTTAAAAAAAAAGACATTTCCACAGAGCTACCCCAATTTCACCTAGAATTAAAACTATAGAATTCACATGTACTAAAGTAATAAGATACAAACCTGTGCTTTCTCCACTTGTGACATGCAAGCTTAGTTTCTAACAGTTTCATGAGATGTACTTAAATTTCAAACTCGTGGTTTCATTCAAAACGTAGGAGATAGAAACATAATTACAAACAGTACAGTTATGCATTACTTAATGATGGGGAAAAGTTCTGAGAAATGCACCCTAACTCAATTTGGTTGTTGAGTATAATTACACAAACCTAAATGGCACAGCCTACTACACACCAAGGCTATGGGGTGTAGCCCGGCAGGGCCATCACTGTGGCCTGTCATTGAGTAAAACGTCATTTATGTGGCACAAATCCACAGTATAAATTAATAAGAACTTAAACACATGGGTTCTACATGCTCTGACTTGGCACATCATTTAGAAGGATTTTACAGTTTAATAACTTATTTAAAACACTGAATCTGAAACTAAAAAAAGCTTCTGTACAACAAGAGAGTAACCAAAACAAAAAGACATCCTCCTGAATGGGAGAAAATATTTGCATACCATACAAGTGCTATCAAAGGTCACACAACTCAGCAAAGCAAACAATCCAGGAAAGAAAAAAAAAGGCAGAAGAGCTAAAATGATATTTCTCCAAAGAAGAAATGCAAATGGCCATAGGCACATGAAAAAATGTTCAACACCATTAATCAGTAGGGAAACACAAATCAAAACCACAGTGAGAAGTCATCTCACACCTATGAGAATGGCCTGTATTTAAAAAAAAACAAAAACAAAACTAGAAACAACAAATGTTGGCAAGGATGTGATTAAAAAAAAAAAAAAAGGCACCCTCTTACACTGCTGGTGGGAATGTAAACTAGTCCAGTCACTGTGGAAAGCTGTGTGAAGGTTCTTCAAAACACTAGAAATGGATCTAGCATATGATCCAGTGATTTCACTCCTAGGAGTCTACTCAAAGGACACAAAATCACTACTTCAAAAAGAATCCTGCACTCCTAGGTCTATGCAGCACTATTTACAATAGTCAAGATAGAGACACCCCAAATACCTCAAAACTAATGAATGGATCAAGAAGGGGTGTGTGTGTGTGTGTGTGTGTGTGTGTGTGTGTACAGAGTAGTCAAAACAGAGGAGGGAAGAGCACATGGGACTATATGATGGATCACAGCTGTTATGGTGGTGGGAGAACAATGGGGCTAGACCTAAAGGTAGAAATCAAATACCATCCAAAAATAAACAGTGATGCAAGAAAATAGTTTTTAAAAAACAAATATACCTTTTCACTTAATTTACAGTGTAAAAGTGTGCATTATTCTTTAAAAAGTTATACTATTATTTATCTGTTCATCTAATATGCAAACTATTAGCCAAAAGGAAATACAACCAAACTCTTTATTTCCATAGTTGCTTTTCTTTTAATAGTAGTCTAAAAATAAACAATACTAACATTCTGTCACAGTGGCTATTTTTAAAGTTCATTTAGACTTCATAGCTTACACATTCAGAAAGCAAAAGAGAAAGCTGGTGTTGCGGGGACAGGACAATAGCCCTACAGAGTCCAGCTGCAGGGTCCAAGGTGGGGAGCGCAGGCAGGCAGCACAGACATGAGCCTCTGGAGCAACTGGAGTCCTGCGAGTGTGTCATCTCAGAGGCAAGGTATCAGTCCCCTCCCTGCCCTTCAGAGTGAAAGACAGGAGGCAGCGGTGGCCTGTAACTCTTAACCCTGCACGGTGCCTCACCGCTCTCAGCCTGGCTTGGGAACAAGTAGAGATGCACAGGGCCCCCCCAGCAGAAACTGGGATTTCTACACAACAGTGATCTTGTTTTAACAAGTGCTCCAGGTGCCCACAAGGTGGAAAATCACTGCAGATTACACCTGGGTTGTTTCTCTTAGTCCTAAATCAACTCAACATTTCTGAAAGTAAATTATTTTCAACTTGACTTTCACAGTTGGGCATCTGCGTGGCATAGAAAAGTTTCTGATGGAGACTCAGAGGTCGTTTTGGGGCCAGCTGCACCCCACTGAAGGGCCCTGGGGCCACTAAGAGTCCATCCTGAGGTTCCAGCTGACTGAGGACCGGACATGAATATCCCTATTGTGGTGACTACACTGCACCAAACTGTCACATCCTGGAGTTACGCGTGGCCTTTACCCTTTAAGTGAAGAGAGGAAGCGCATGTTCACGAGAGGGTGGGCAGAGAAGACACAGTGCCCTGCCAGTAATGAGGAGCAAGGGAAACAACAAGTACAAGAAGTACCTGTTGACATGCAATTTGCAGCGACATGGATGGAATGAGAGGGGATCATACTCAGCGAAACAAGCCAGAAAGAAAGAGAAAAATATCGAATGGTTTCACTTATAACAGGACTATAAGGAAACCAAATAGGAGAGAGACACTTGGGGGGGTGGGCGGAGGGGGAGGATAAGGGCACAAAATCGAGTAGAAAAGAACACAAGGGACCACGGAGATGGATCACGGGTGAATTGGTGGTGGGTTACCCAAGGGAAATACAAAATGTAAAAGATACAAGTAACAATAAAAAACTATATAGAAAAAAAAAAGAAGTACCTGTTGAAATAGGTTTGTTTTAGTTTCTGAAATTTTTTGGGAGCTCTAAAGAAGAGTAAGCATAAAAACTCATTTGTGAAATCAGAACTAGGTTCTAAATTAGGAGGAAAAAGCGTATTTTCTACAAGTCTCTCAGATCCAAATGGGAGCATGAAATTAAGCCAACTACCTAACATAGATGAAAAGGGATTGGGAATTAAGTCCTAATGTCATGTTTTTGAAACAGTGCTATAGCAGGGGCAAGAGATGGCCAAAGGACAGTGCCACGGAGAGGACAGGTTACAGTCTGTGGGTTCTTCACCTGCATGTATAACTGCAACACCACTGAGGCTCAGGTAGCAACAGTGGAGTTTAACATGGGAAGCAAAGTTTCTAAGGCCACAAGTCCCTGGCTACCTCACCCCAGAGAATGTCCACTATGTTCATACCCCAACAAAAAGCCGCTCACCCAAGATGGCGCTGGAGTTCGTGGCATGCTGGCAAGCAGCAGCCAGGATCGACTCACCGCAGCTGAAGGTGTTCCCAGGTGGGGCCGCTGAGATAAAGCCACAGCAGCCCACAGCCATCGGTCAGGGTGACAGCACCAGATGCTGGACCAAACAGCCACAGAGGCAGCAGCACTGGGAGGCGGCGCCAGACAATCAGATACACTGTGCTAACAGCCCTCAGAAGTGGCCTGGACTCAGAATGCCAGTCACCGGTCAACAGCGCTGGGCAGCACTGGCCAGTAGCACCGTCACTAGAAGGCGTTGGTGTTAGAACACCGTGTTAACACCTCTTTGGGAGTTGCTGGTCCACACCAGCAATAAATAGCTGTTTGAAACACAAGGCCCAGGGCCTTTTGTGCTCCTTCCAGGCACTGTCAACCCCTGGCCTCTGCAAAGCTTTTTGGCTTCACTTCTTCCTTCAGAGGTTGGCTACTCACCATTCTTTCCGCAGAGGCCAGGAATAGCATCGTCCTTAAGGACGGAGTGCAGCCCAAGCTCGTTTCAGGCCCGCCTTCTATATTCTTTCAGGATTCTCCACCTACAAGTCTGATTGGACCGTTTGCAATCCTACAACTGACTGGACCATTTACCAATCAGCTCAGACCTGACACCATCCACACTCTAAATCCACAGGCCTCTCTACTGCCCACAGCTGGAGGAGCCACAGCGCTGAGGCTGGCCCCCGGAGGCCCATGCTCCTCTCTGCAGCCCTGAGCTAGGGGCTGCATGCCCTGGGGCGGCATGGTAGGGGAACCACTGCCGTTCTTGCTGCTGGCCTCTGCCTGCAGCCTGAGGCCCAACGGGGCCATTGGCAGTGGGCATTTTAATGCCCACCCTATGTTGTCACTTGCACTGCCCAAAAGCAGCTTCTGGGGCTGGACACTGGAACCCCGAAGGGCGCTGTAGGGAAAATGGAAGTGATCACGTTTTCTCTGCCCTCCCACCGTTAGCATCAATGATCGACACCTGTGGTCTTACACATGCGCCTGATGGTGTGGGCGTGTGTGAGTGGGCACACCTGGGCCTGGAGGCTGAGGCTATAAGGGCAGCATCACTCAGACAGGAAACAGCTGTGACGGGACAGCTATGCCAGGACGAGTGACTACAGAGAGACAAGTCCACGAGATGACGCCAGAGAAAGCCCAAAGAGAGTAAAGATTCACCAGGGGCTGGGAGGCCTGCCAGCCTCCTGGCTCCCCGGCCTCCCTGCCTTGGCAGCCTGTGGGCTTGCCCCACAACACAGCACCACTGATTCCTTAAAACTGTCAGGGACACCCTAAGCTGGATGGAGTACACGTTTGTGAACTCCCTCAGCATTGCACATTGATAGGACAACAGATGGGCAGTCAGGGGCTTAAAATATTTGATTTTTGTAAAAGCCGAAACAGGGAGGCAATTCGGTTAAGAAGTATACAACTTGAAAGACATAAAGATGTGTGATGACAGAATTGGCTTTCCTATGTGAAAATAAACTATGATAGCTCAAAAGTATAAAAGCTTGGTATCACCTCTCAAGGTGATCAATGTAGTGGTTACATAATGCTAAATGTCAGATAATATTTAAACACTCTGCAGTCAGTCCATTTAATTGGTACAAAACAGTGAAGAAATGTGTAATTGTAAGCTCAAGAGACTAAACCCTCTTGAGCTGCAAAACAGTGAAGAAATGTGTAATTGTAAGCTCAAGAGACTAAACCCTCATGACGGCTGAAACACACATGTCCACCTTAAGGCCAGCTGTGAAGAATTGGGAAATCCATGATGAGATGAGCCTGGACGCATGCCCCAAAGTACTGGGAGGACTTGGAGGAAGAGAAGATCCAGACAGAAACAAGGTAACCTTAACTTGCTTAGTGACTTTGCTGCCATACCTGTATTCTAGCTTTAACATTCCAGAGCAATCTGGTGTTCTGCTGTTGCTTCTTCCTCTGTCAGTCAGTCAGCTAGCCCTGGCAGCCAGACGTCCCCTTGTTTGGGCGTCCAGTTCTCTCCCCTCCCTCATCCTACATTTTCCTTCCTGATCAGCTCATCCCTGAATGATTTCAGTGCCTCATAGCTCCACAGACCAGAGTGTACCAAGTGCTACCCTGAGGCCGTCACGCCTATGAGCAGAGAGCCAATGTCAATGGGTCCACGCTGCCTCCTCTGTCTTCATAGTCTCATCAGTCCAGCCTGTGATGGCCACTAACAGCTGTGCCATTTACTGAGCTTATGTGCAGCAAGGGAAATAAAAGCTCACATTCATCATCTATTTAATCTGGAGATGCTTCATTATGCTGTTTTGAAGACAGGCAACAGTTTTAAAACAGGCTGCCCTTTTGACACACAGACAGGTCCACCCAAGGCCCTCTCAAATCCAAGGCCTGGACGGTGACCCCTTCTCTGAGCCCCTCCCCAGCCTACTTTCCACTGCTATCCAAGATGTTCCCTGTGTTCAAGGCAGTCAGAATCACTGCCATTCCCAAAACACAGCCTGTGTCTCCCTCTTCCAAAGTCCAAATCATTACCCTTCAATGTGGGCTAGAACTCCAAGAAGTTCTCTGAAACCTAGAAAAGATGCCTCTCCCTCTGTGGTGAACAAGAGCTTGCATGTTCCTCGATGCCTTCTTTACATGAATTCACAGATGTTCCCAAGTGGCACCATCCAGTTCTGAAAGTCTGTAGAGCGTGGGGCTGAATCAGAGTCCATGCTCATGTCCCACCCAGAACACTGCCTTGCAGTGCCATGCAACCAGTTAGCTGCTGAGTTAATATCAGTAAAGTATTAACATTCCAAAAAAAAAAAAAAAAGCCCACAGGGGATTTAATAATGAAAAAAATGGTTACATAAAACCACATGTATATGGACAGGTAATCTATGACAAGGAGTGAAGAATACACACTGCAACAAGGAAAGTCTCTTCAGTAAGTGATGGAAAAATTGTGCCGCCGCATGCAAAAGGATGAAACTATTTTACCCCATATGCAAAACTCAACTCAAAATGGATAAAAGACTTGGATGTAAGACCTAAAACCATAAAATACACAGGGGAAAACACTCCATGACATAAGCTTCAGAGATCTTGCAGATTTGTGCTCAGCAGCAAGGGAAACAAAAGAAAATATAAACAACTGGGCCTATATCAAACTAAGAAGCATCTGCAAAATGAAAGCGACTGTAACCAAAACAAAAGGCAGCCTACTGACTGGGAGAGAATATTTCTACCCATACATCTGGCAAGGGATCAATATCAAAGAGCGACAAAGACCTCATACAACTCAACAAAAAGAAAGCAAATAACCAATCAAAAAATGGGCAGAAGTGCTAACCAGTCACTTCTCCAAGGAAGATACATGGATGGCAAACAGGCACATGAAAAAAACGTTCATCACCACTTACCATCAGGAATTGCAAATCAAAACCACAATGAGATACCCCCCCCACACACACACATACATACACACACCACTAAGAATGGCCCAAATTGAAAAGATCAGAAACAACAAGTGCTGGCAAAGGTGTGGAGGAAAAGGAACCCTCTTACACTGTTGGTGAAAATGTCCAGACCATACAGAAAGCAGGGTTGGAGGTTTCTCAGTAGATCTATCATACAACCCAGCAATTTCACTCCTAGGTATCTACCCCCAAAAACACTAATTTGAAATGAAATCTGCACTCCTATGTTTAGTGTAGCACTATTTACAATAGCCAAGACATGGAAACAACCTAAGTGCCCCCAAAACAGGTAAGTGGATCAAGAAAATGTAATACAAACACATACACGCATACACACACACTGGAACTCTACTCAGTGGTCAAAAAAGATAAACTCATGCCATTGAAGCAATATGGATGGAGCTAGATGGGACTACAGTTAGCAAAATAAGCCAGTGGAAGAAAGATAAGTACTGGACAGGGTCACTTATATGTGGAACAGAGAAACCAAACAAAGGGTCAGACAAAGACAACTATTAAGATCAACCCTTGAAAGCTAACCATGGACTATGGGTTCTTTGGTGATGGGAGAGCTATGGTGACCACGCCCGAGGGAAGAAATCCTATAGTGTCGAAATATTAACAAAGATATAAAACAATAGTATTTCATTAAAAAATAAAAAATAATTTAAAAGATAAAAAGTTTCATTAGTCATGTAAAATCAAATTGACTACATACCACTGTAATGAAGACATACCATTCTCCATTTAGTTACTTGACAAAAAATTATTTTTGGTACAAAACATTTATTGGAACTCCTTCCTGCACCATACAGTCACTACACATCATTTTGATGTTGCCACAAAAGGCCTGAATTAGCCCAACAAGACACAGATACCATTTTTCCAACACCTCAAGAGTCTAAAACTGGGCAATCATGGTCTAGAGTGAGATAGAGTCATACTAATCCCTGACATACCCATGGAGAGACCGCTCAACTAACCATGATAAATATAAAATAAGAATCTAGAGGGTGGTGTGCTTTTCTTTCCAACAGGACATAATGAATGACCACGGTGATGAGCATAAGCTCTCTGGTGGAGCAGAATTACATGTGTGCAATAAAAATCCATGACAGCCACACCCCCAAGCCGCCCAGAAGCCTGTTGTTTCAGGCCAGCTTCTGCTGGAAGGGTGGACTCCACGCTCTGGTGCAGCTGCCAATGTTGCTGCCTCACTGCACTTGTCACACACACACCCCCCACCCCAAACACACATACACACCTTTCTCTCTTGTTCTCCTGCCTTCTCTCTTCCTGTCCTCTTCTCACATATTCTTCATTTCTCACTCAGTAGGATCAGGGTTTCTGAGTCTAAGTTAGCTGACTTATTTTCAGGGCCTACCAGGTTTGCTGGGAAATTTTTTTCATTTTGTATTTTCATGGCCATGGTTATTGTTAAAATGAACATAAATATATTCCAGCACCCTGCATAACTGCCTCCTAACCAGCTCTGCCCTACAATTTCCACATCCCTGTCCACAGCAGTGCAAGCACACAGCTTCCCCTCCTGGGCTGGAGGTGAAAGGTTGGTACAACCCCATCCTACCACATTCAGGATGCCAGTTGCTGCTCATTCCTGAATCCAGCATTTAACTGAATCAACCCCAAGGTGCTAAGAACACTCTCCTTTTCCAAGGAGCCTGTACATGACTAATTGGAGCAACACAGACTTTGATCATGAGTGACGTAGGGGCAGTAATGGGACACTTGGACTTTATGGGGAGCTAGAGTCCTTGGCAATCACCTTCAGTCCTACACATTAATGAAGGATTAAGAGGATGTGTCGAGCTCACAGCAGGGCAGCAAGTTCTGCCATCATGCCCAAAATACCTGTTCCCATTTGTTAACTGTATGTCTTATTTATCTCAACATCCAAAGCACATCATGCTCCGCATCTTATTTTGCAGTTGACTAGCATCCTTTCTTCAACGAAAACTCCCCCAACTACCACCCCACTATTCCAAGGCACTGCAAGGCCTGGGCATGTAGAAATGATGATTTCAGAGCAGTGGGTCTCTTTGCATCTGTGCATTCCAGGATCACCCTTTGTGGCACCTATGCCCCCAGTGACAGCCACAGCTGATGGCACACTGTCACACACCAGCAAGAACAAACAGGAGCTTTAAAGTCTCTGACACACCGATGGTTTGGTGACAAGGCAGGATCTTTTTGACATCCTTTATATTTGTTAATTAAATAGTTTTGTTATCTATAACTGTTAATATAAAGAGGCTGTTAAGCATATTTTTCCATGTTTCTCCCCTACTCCCCACCCAAAGTGTGTACTACCAGCTCCTTACTGAGAACGTAATAAGCAGAAAACAACCTTTTTCCCATTATTTGCCACTTTCCAAGGAACACGGTTTTGAAGAATGTGAGTTTAAATGTATATAGCATTTACATTCTGAAACATGGAGCACTGTGTAAGTCAAAGTTTACAATGGACTAGATTTCCAGATCACCAAGGACAAACCTTCCTGGGCCTCCCCAAGCATAATAGTGAGTGAGTGCTCTTATTGTATAAATTCCACTCATCTGATAGACACAGGTGTCCTTTTTTCTTCATAAAGCTCCAAAAGTTCTGTGGCAAGATTTAAATGTATGCATCCAATTGGGAAAATGGCCCCTTGAGGCAACATCTGCAGAGCCCCCAGATGTCCAGAATCTGCTTTCCCCAGAATGAGACTAAGTGATAATCAGTAGTATTAGGTTAAGTAATAGCCAATCACAATAGACTAAGTAGCCAAGAGACTAAAATGTAGATCAGAAAAAGCACTCAAGTCTAGGTGCCCTAACTCCCTGAATATGCCACAAATAATAGGGATTATGTCCCAACAACGAATAATGCAGAAGGATAAAAAAACATTTTTAGCTAACAATACAATCAACCCACAAATGAAAAATACTATTCTTATTCTTCAAGCAAGACACTTCAAAGGACATAAACTTGTGTGTTTTACTGTTTCTGTTATCAAATACAGCTTATTATTTCAAAAGTCAAAGTCCTATCACTAATATCCAGGGAAATGGAAACTTGGTCTAACTTTTGGCAATCAAATAAAAGTTCTCAAAGTGAAGTTCAATCGTTCCAGACTTTAAGCAAAAATGAAATGAAGGAATTGGGATAATTAATGAGGATCATTTCAATATTGATAAAAGATTAAAACATACAGGACAAACCTAAGGGACAGCTAACCCACACAAGTATTTTCCTTTGATGATTAAGTGCTCCAGAGTCAAATTCTTTTCTCGGACAAAGCAAAGTAATTACATAAGAGAAAGAAATTGTTAACAGTTCTCAGATACATGAAAACTGACGAGTGAAAGGCAAGGAGTAAAATACTGTATCTCATACCTGAATGTAGTTTTCTAAGTTCCTACAAAAGTAGTACTGTGCATCTGACAGGATGGCCTACAAAGACCTCATTTCCAGGACAAGACTTCATTTCCAGAACACTAGTCCATGCTCTGATTTCTGAACTCATTATGAATGATCCTCCAGACTGACAATAATTTCCCTCAGCAGGGACATTTTATCCTGTTTTCCACTCACAGAAGGGTCTAAGGAAATTTCACAGCAGATAATAATCCTAATGCTCTTCTTTTACTGTCACGTTATAGTGCATTTTACTGACTAGATGGTCAATAACAAGCTTAAACCTTTACTAATATCAATACAGAGAATCACTCCTTTCAGCAATAGGGCTTTTCTCTTTATATACAAACATCTACAACCTAAGCTATTAAGTGGTTCACTTTGTATAAAGATTCTGCACAATTCCCAGCGTGGAATTTAGCAAGATAAATTCCGTTATTATCTTTTCACAGCTAAATAATCATGAACAAATAGGACACTGCATACTATTCATTAAAAATAACTATTCTGGTGTTTCACATACACACAAGTTCAAATGAAAAAATTCGGCAGAGTATGTTTTGGGAAACAATATTTCAAATAATGATAACAGTGAAATAGCAAACAATTCCTCAGATGTCATCAATTTCATGCTTGTTAACTGAGAAACAGGAAAAAGACATCAGTGACATTGGTGGACTATTCTAACAGCCCCAAATCCTAGAAAGAATAACTGATTTGTTTCATCTTCTGAGGTGGGGGGGAGCCACACATGTTTTTTAAGAGGTATTAATTAAAACGACAAAATCTGTCCCGTTATTAATATTACTAAGCTCTTATTAACATACACACATACAAGCCTAGCACAACCACAGAGGTTTTGATACAGGTTCTCAAAAATCACAGAGTATGGTATATGGGCTTCCCTCACCGGCTCCAACACTAAAAGTCATATATCTTAAAAGCTGTTAGGGTAAGCTTCATGCATAGTAGAAACATTATTGCTCAATTACCTCTCTGGGGTCAATGCTTTCTATATGCCACATCTGCTATAAAACTTATTTGGCTTAATATCACTCTATTTGTCACAGAAGAGGTCTGCCATACCAGTTCTTTGTTTTCACCAACACGGTAAGAATGATTTCTGTGTCAATATATTGTCACAATATATGTGACAATGGAGGGAAAAGCCAGGAGAGAACTGGTTTGATACTGGCTGCCAGAAATTGATGTTATCTATCAGTTCATAAGCCCTAGTTTAAAGGAAAATAGAAGTAAGGATGAAACTAAAGGGACTCACTCCATCTAATATTGTCATGTTTGCAACATTACCTTGTAAAAGACTCTGGAACAAGATGTTACAAATTTAATTTGAAAGTCAGAGAATGACTTAGAAGATGACAAAATTTATTTTGAATGCAATTCATTAATTATATATACAACACTTATTAATGAGCAATTGTGATGGCTTTATAAAAATAAAATTCCCATTTGAGGGTTACATATATTAACTGATGTTTTCAAATACCATCAATAATTAGTACTAACTATAATTGCACAAACTTCTTTTGACTGGTAAGGCTGCCTTGTATTAAAAAAAAGAAAGGAAACAGTAAATTGTATATATGTTCCTTACCACAAGCATGGGAAGGAGGTGGTAAGGGAGAGACTAGGACCAGGAATTAATTGTGTTCAAGGCTCTGCAATCCCTCTGCCAAAAAAAAAAAAAAAAAGGACTATGGGAATGTGACCCTGAATTCTCCTTAAGAGACCTAGATTTTCAGCAACAAAGGGGTCAGTGGGTCAGTGGGCCTTCCTATTGACGCAAGTGATCCCTGTGATACCACAGTTTTGCATGTAGAAAATAGCACATGCTTTACAACATGTAATCTGAGAAAAGAAGGAATAGGGTCCAAGTTTGAACAATAAACTGTCCCAGGAGAACTATGCACAGAGAATAATTGTGGAGTGCATGAGAAAGAGAGGCTAACCAGACCCCCAATTGCTTCATTCCCTAAGCACTACCCCATTCAGGCTCAGGGGTCACTGCTCCATGTGTTCCCTCCAGCCTGACCACAATTGGAGGGACGTCCAGAGTCTCCATACCAGGAGAACGCAATTCAGGGGCACAAATGCACCGACTCCCAGTGGCATTTTCAGAAACATGGCAATGAAACAATCTTTTCTTACCCACTGCTCTCCACTACAGTAAGAGCTGAGTTAGCATTTTTATCAGTCACACTTTAAAACTCTAATGATTTTGCATTTTCATCGTGTCAAGCATTCCCTTCCCCAGTGTGGATGCTATTTCTGGAGGCTGGATGTGCGCTCTCCCAGCTCTGCTCTCACGCCGCGAGCACACTGCCATCAGCTGTGACGGCTTTAAGCATTCACATTTCTCTAACACAAAAGTAGAATCAACTTTTAAAATTTACTACATATATTTGTTGGCCAAGAATCTAACAAACCATGCTCTTCTGTTCAAATATGTTGGCACCTAGCAGTGTTCGACACTTGTTGTACCCAGGAAATGTCTGTGAAATGAACTCTATTTCTGGCTTTTCCATATGCTACACAATGAAGGCAGCTTTTATTCGTAATTAAGATCATTAGCCATGACAATGTTGTAAAGTAAATGTGTATTCACCACAACTTAACTCACCTTATAGTATGTAGTAACTATATTTAATCATAACTGACTTGGGACAACTGTTTATTCATATGTTGAAGGAAAAGCTTGAGAAGCATCTGGCCGTCCACAGGCCTGCCCTCCCTGACCCCCACTTTCTCACTGCAGTGCCTTCAATAACAACAACCACCTCATAAGGTTTCTATAAGGATTCAATGGCCAGCATGTAAATGACCCAATACAGCACTCAGTCTACAGCGAGGAACTGGACAAATGTTCCAGGTCATTATAACCAGTGCTGTTATTCAGACAAAATAATAAACAAAAATACTGGAATAGATTGTCACAAATAGAGATGACTTCCAATTAACATCCAACTTACATTTTCTTAAGATATAAAATTCATTAGCTAGCACTTTGTCTACATATGTTCTCTTTTTCTTTTTGTTTTGTGGGTGGATAGAATTTTTATTCCCATGGGGTGAGCAGGCAGGCGTCCAGCTCAGAACTTCTGGAACTGCTTGTCAGTGCTGCCACCTTGGTCACGCTGAGCATGCTGAAACTCACGGTCTTGCTCAGGGGCCGGCACTCGCCCACCGTGACAGTGTTGCTCATCTGGACATCCCTGAAACGGGGAGGGTGGACAGGTATGTTTTTGTGATGTTTCTCAAAATGGCTATACTTCCAGATGTGTGGAGGTAGTCTCGGCGGATGACAACGGTCCTCTGCATCTTCATCTTGGTCACCGTGCAGACAGGACCCACCCTGGGATGGAGACATTACCAGTAATGGGGCACTTCTTGTCAATGTAGGTGCCCTCAATGGCCCCCCTGGGCATCTTGAAACCCCGACTGATATTTTTATAATTTCTCAGGAGCTTCTCCTCTCTGGTTTCCCCAAGCAGGACCCTCTTCTTATTTTGAAAGATGGTTGGCTGCTTTGGGGAGGCATGCCCTGTCTCCTGCCCAAATCAGCCCCCAGAAAATGGAGGATGTCTCAGATGAAGACCCCAAATGGGATGCAGGGTCTGCTCTCCAAGATGCACCCCTGAGATCTCTGTAATTTCATTTGTTGTGATGTCCCCTACATTAATCACCCTCCATCTTGACTGTGACTATCAGCAAAAGACAAAATGCACATGTTTCATAAATGAGCAAATTCCAGTAAGAACGTATCCTGTAGTATTTTTCAACATTTGAAAATGTAAAATTGGATCATCTTTTGACATGTTACTGGTGCCTAAGAGGAGGATGACCCCCAGTTAAATGAATAAATCACTAGATTTATAACATATAGTTTTATCAGCAATTTGACAGTCATTACAATTTTTTTAAGAAAAACAAGAACAGCATCAGGATTTTAAGTGACCATTCAAAAATGCAAAAGTAAATTTAAAATTTTTATCACATTCATCTCAACCCTATTTTCTATGTGCTCATAACAGTCTGTGCACCTGTTTCTCACACCTCGTCACACTAAATTGCCAGCGTGCTCTCTCTGCAAGTATAGTGAGCGCTTCCTGAATTTAAAGAACTTCAGCTGTATCTCCATACCCTAAGCAACTAACACCATGCATGGCACATAGTAAGAACTCTGAGTGTTTGTCAAAGGAACAGATGTCCAGACAAAGGCTTTGCAGTACTATTATTAGCCCTGTAGCTCATCATAAGTATGAAACAAATCCTTGTCTTCAAGGTACTCAAGTTTAACTAGCATAAGATTTTTTTTTATGTGAAAGTTAAATAACCATGAATAACAAAATAGAGCCAGTGAACCCATGTGAGAAATTTATGGTAATGTAATAAGGCAACTTGGCTGAGACTGAAGGCAAAGATTTTTTTTAACAGTTGAAGAGGGAAGCACTGACAAAGTGACTTTTAAAAAAGTTATAAGCAACTTCTGTTTCTCCAAAACCAAAATCTGAGATTTACCTCTAAGACAGCCTGTCCTTTTGCTCTGAAAAAAACAAGATACTCTGGCAAGAGTTCATTAAAAGTGAACATTCCAAAGAAATGGCATACATGCATATATCTGGGATGGGGGGGTACACATGCAAACACATCCGTGCAAGGTACAGACTCTGAAAGGGCCCTGAACAACTTCATCCTCGGGCACTCAACAGTAGAGCTACAGCTCTACATCAGTGATTATATCCTTTTCAAGCCAGTATTCAGACAGGGTTTTAAAAATAATTTTAATGAATGTAGCTAGTTACTAAAACATGGGGGGAAATGTAAGGCCACTCTCAGAGGTCTGACTCGACAATAAAAGTTCAATTGTTTCCTAATGTAGTGTACATAACAGGCTGCCCGGCAATAAAGAAAGTCCTTTTCAAAAACTAGAAAAGGAACTAACTTGTCCTCATGTTTTGACCTTTGAGACAAAGTCTCTTACTTCATGAGTCACAGATCCTCTATGACTGAGTTTTTGAATTTTTCTGGAGAAAGAGACAAATGCCCAAGAAGAGACCAGCTGCGGTCCTTAGAGTTAACTTCTTCTTCAGCATCCACATCACCTAGGATGCAATCCAACACTAGGCAGTGTCCCCCACTATAAAATGCACCTACCACCTAGACACCCACTAAACATAACCTTTCTAATGTAGCATTTGTGTCATTTTATTTGTTTTCTTTTCTCTTAAAATAAGCTAAAAAAAAAAAGGGCATGTGTTTACATTTTTAAAAGTCAAAACAACTTTCTGATAAACTGCTACATGTCAACAATGTACTCTAACAATATGGTTCACTAAAAAACATGGTCACTGTGGAAAATAGTAAAGGCACAAATTCTTCTATAAATAAGCATGAATGAGTTTCTGGGATTGCAAAGATCAGAGAAATTTACCTAAGGAAAACCATTAATCAAACAGATATCAAAAGTGTACTTAGCAATCCTGAAATTATAGTACTTAGACATCTATGGGGAAACATAGAAAAGAATATATGAGTATCTGGAAGATTTGTACAAAACTATTTTAATGTGTTTTTGATAAAATTAAATAAATGGTATCCTTTAAGTAATGAACTTTGTTCCTTATTTGAAGCTGTAAATGGAACAAATAACCCAGAGGGGTAAATGAATAAACAGAAAGGTCATATATCAAAACAGCAGCAGTAAGCCAGAGGTTGCATCTGTGGTTATTAAGGTGTGGGTCACTTCCACTCCCAAGTTCCACCCCACTGCACTGAGGATAAAAACCTGTCTTTAGAAGCTTTCAAAGCCCCACCTTCTGGGCCTCCCTGGTGGCGCAGCGGTTGGGCACTGCGCTGTCAGCGGTGCGCGATGCAAGTTCTGCAAGTTTGACGCCAGGCCTGGGAGAATCCCACATGGTGCGGGCCCACATGGTGTGGCAGACCTCTCCTGCCTCGCCCCCTGCTCCCCTCAGCAGTGTATTTCTGATCTGCCTATTCTGCTCCCGGCTCTGTCTCCGGTGAACCCTCTCACTGCCCCACGCCTCTGGCCTGTACCCCAGCTTGTATAAATAATAATAATTTCTAAAAAGCCCCACCTTCTATATTTAATCCTCTCCAATGTAGCTGCCCCAAGTGCATCCTGAGTGCAAAGACCTACTAACATGTTAGCGCACACTTAGTCGAGTATATGCAATTACACAAGCGCCTCAAGGGAGTTTCAGACTTGCTCTCCTAAGGAGATTACACAAACCCTAGAAATCACAGCACACCACCAGCCCACTTGAGAGGCGTTATCTGTTACCCTACTTGGTCGGAAGGAAATCTGAGCAAGAGCTCCCTGTCTTGGTAATTCTCTTTGGACCTGATCCAAACCAAATAAATATAGAACATTTTCTTTGTAAAAGCTCACAGTACATTCACTACAAACCAGAACCAAACCTGGTGACTTCTGGGTGGAGGAAAAACCATAGTAGACTAGAGAATAATGTTTTTAATTTATATTTGGGAGAACAGTGTTTCCAAATTCAGAGTTCACATCCCCCTGCCCTGCAGCACCTCCCTGTCCCCAGAAATTCAGTGAAGCCACATATTCTGCCTGTTTATATTATTATTAATAAAGGGGAATGAAATACTGCAATTATACAAAAGGCTAGGGGGGGTAAGTTTTAAAAAATTTCTAATAATCAAGAAGAAATAACTGTATGTATAATTCCTGTGATTTTGTCGCAAAACAAGGAAAGGAAAGTACCATTTGGAAATAAGAAGATTTCTGAGGTATATTTTACCTATTATCTTTTGACAAAGTGGGCTTTTATGTCATAAACCAAACTTAATGTGTAATTAAGACCATTTTGCAACATACAAAGGCATTTATGACATTTTGTTAGCCACCATAACATTTTCACACACATCACCATTTGGGCATCTTGTAGATTTATAAAATCTTACGGATTTATAAAAGATCTACCAAAGTTGTATATTATAAAACTCTTACAGTGTTCACCTTTATCAACCACGAAAGGTGACACACACCAAAATGTATAATCAAATTTCTTCCAAAAAATACTCAATACACTAACAGGAAAAAGTACAGTTGCATTAAAGCATATTTGCAAATATAGTATTTACTTGCCAGGTAGGTACAAAACACTCACTTTCTCCAGAAACCACTCACCCTATTCCAGAGACGGTTTTACAAATCCAGCTTGCCTGTGAACAGTAACCTGGGTTTATCAGGCACCTGCATCTTGCTAAAGCCTTTTGTAAAAATGTGAGAGATTTGGTATCTGTACCAACAGCCTCAAAAATCTACATAGTCTGCAGGCAGGTAATTACACTCTTGCTTTATTATAAGGAGATCAGCTATCATATGGAAAAAGCATATTTTACTACAAACTGTAAATAAAGGCAAAATGCTCACAATGGTGTCAAGTATTGCTTTCGTAAAACTAGAGAGGTGGACAAGATTCCAAGGCCTCCCTGCATTGGAAAGGGCACTGAATGTCCAAGAGATTGTGTCCCCAACTTCAGCATTGAAAAACTGGATCCTTTTTTTAAAATCTCAGGAGAAGGAAGAGAATGAGAGAGGAGGGGAGGGACTTTGGTTAAATTATTTAATATTTACATTACATAAAATGAATGATTTCGTATTTTTATTGCAAGTGATCAAATCACTCCTATGAAATGTAATCACATGCATTAAACTTGGGGGCAAGTAACATTAACAACTTGAAATCAATAATATCAAATAACAACTTGATTTCAACATCCAAGTTGCAGAGTCACTGCCATGGCAAATCAGTGAAGCACACAGAACTGTGGAAACCCTCCCTATTAGTGGAAAAAAGAACTTACGGATATTTATTTGGGGCTAAGATAAAGGAAAATTCACATGGAATGAATTACTGTTTAGTACCTACAAAGAAGATAAAAGGCAATTAATTCTACCATATAAGAACTTTCTGCCAAACATTTACAATAAGCCCCCTTTGAAATGGCATATTCCCCCAGTGGATTTAAATACTCAGATTTCAACATATACGCAACATTTTAAGAAGCACTAAAAGAACATCACTGAGAGGTGAAGCCCATGACCTGGAGCGGTGAACCAGCGCTGGACCCTGGCTCCTGACTGCTTGGCTGCATGTCGTGAACAAATATACTCCTCTACCTGTCAGCCTCATTTCCACATGAGTAAGTAGAGAGAGCACTACATATCTTACTGGTTGGTCTTAGGATTGAGTTTAAACATGTGCAAATGCTATGTCTATATTGAGCACTCAATAACTGGAATTTATTTCCGTTACTATGAAGACAATAGTTGTAAAAAAAAAAAAGCTGGGCCTCTCTGGTGGCGCAACAGTTTGAGTCTCAGCACTGTGAGGCTGTCCACAGCCACTGCAGCACGAGTTCAGTCCCCAGTCAGGGAGATTACCACATGGCGCTGCAGACCTCTCCTGCCTCGCCCGCTGCTCCCCTCAGCCGTATACTTCGGTGGATCCATCTCTTCTGCGCCCCACTCTGTTTCTGGTGAATCCTCTCGCCACCCCACACCTCTGGCCTACACCCCCAGCTCTTGTATGCATAAATACATCTTTAAAAAAAAAAAAAAGCACCTGATACAGAAGCAAATATTAAATGCTCCTAAGGGTTAGAAAAGCCAAATTCCATCCTATTTATCATCAAAGATAGTGTTGTGGCAGATACTACTGTGAGCCAAAAACAGTAATCCTGAGTACCCACACCTTTGTCCCTGGCAGAGACCCCTTCCATAAGAACCTAGCATGGCTTTTTTATTGTAACCCTTGAGAACACAAAGGCAAGCTCTGTGTGGAAGGTCACAGTGCTGACTATGGTTGCCACCGCCTTTACTCGTGACCTGGTTAAGTCTGGAGTGTCTGGCCACGGGCCTTGTGAAGAGCAGGGAGTGAATATGGTCCTAAACTGTCCAGTGCCCAGCGGCCTTTCCGAAGGAAGACCAGCCCACATGCCAGCTTGCACTGGAGCTCTGTTTTTCAATCCTCCTTCAAACCACACACTCATGCAACTCTCAACAACAACAAAAAATTTCAAATATTCAGACAGGAAAAGAGAAAAATGCATGAACCCTACCCTCTTCAACAGGTACTTTACTCATAAAGTAGTAGGGAAGTTATGATCTTTAATACCACCACCTCGACCATGGAACCTGCCCTTCTGAAAGTTTAGCTAATCAGGAGCTTGTTTTTTTAGGAAATCAGTTGAGAGATTCCACATATTTTCAAAGCCTGCACCCTGACCCTCGTTCAAACATGTCACCTTTTCCAATGGAATGAATCTTGGACTCTATTCAGGGAGTAGGGGGCAAATTTAGTTTTTCCTCTCAGCCCAAAGAATAACTAAGTTCATGTTTAAAATGTTCCCACTGACTTTGTTAAAACAAATAAACATTACTATCCTATGCTATTTTATACTTTCTCGTCCCTTCTGTAACCCGAGGCCTTCTGACAGCTGCCGAGAGTGGAGGCTGAAGCTTGTAGGCTGCTTTGCTTACAACTCCATTAAATTGATTTTTCCAAAGAGGAGTGGTCTTCAAAGACCCTGACTCTGTAATATGAACATATGGATAATACTCAAATGGCAAAATATACCCAAATTTGTATTGAGACTTTAGATAATACGCAATTACTCAAATGGCAAAAAAAAATCACATATAGGCATATTTCATTAATGAGAAGCTAAAAAAATTTCCCCTAGTTAAAAAATGTCAGGACAAGAATATAAAAGAATTTTTGGGAAATGAGCAGGTCTGGGATGAAACCAGGCCACTAGGCACAGGCTGCGGCTGGCCCCAGAGACACTCACCTCACTGTGGAGCTCGTACAAGGGCAGTTTGTTTTTGCTTTTGTCATTAACTTCGTAACATATGACAATAGTCAGTAATCTGCTCGAATATTACTCCTCTGGACTTTATACTAATCTTGAATAATCAAAAATTTTATCAGAAATATTTTGCCAGGTACACTTTAGAACTAATTCTATGTCGTGAAATGACTGATGAAAAACTGAACAATGAAACAAAGTCAAGTTTATAGTAAAATGAATCACAAAATGCATATTTATCACAAATGAAGTTCTGAACAGAAAAGAAGTGAGAAAATAATAGCCTCCAAAGGACTTCAGCCAGAGAGTCATCTTAAACTCTGACTGGTCCCACATGCTTGATAGTTAAGTTACAAAGGGTTATCTCAGATATGATCCTACCACCTTTAGCTGAATGTGTATCTTAGTACAACTTGGAGGTTCTGCTATAACAAGGAAGAACAGGCATTCTGGAGACAGTTTGAATTGTGACTTATAGCACTGCTTGATTTTGGCTAGAATTTACTGGGGGTTTGCTCTCCAAGGTACAATACACAGAACACCAATTTGAGTACAAGCCATTGCTGCTTGGCAACAGTAAAATACAGACAGAATGCTATAAATATACAAAAATGGAGGAGAATACAGAATAAAAGACTTCTTTTATCAGTTACCCTTTATTTTAATTATCAGAAAAAAACTAACTTCTTTTTTGAGATTTTTTTTTTTAAGATTTATTTGTTTAGGTATTCAAGAGCTGGGGAGGCGGTAAAGCCAGAGATGTGAGGGGGTAGGTGAAAGATTCACCAGAGACGGAGTGGGGAGCAGAACAGGCAGATCAACAGAAATACACTACTGAGGGGAGCAGCAGGCGAGACAGGAGAGGTCTGCTGCGCCATTTGGGAAGCTCCCTGCTGGGGATCAAACTCATGCTACAGTGGCTGTGGATAGCTTCATGTGCTGAGACTTAACCAATCATGCCACCAGGGAGGCCCTCCTTTGGGATTATTAAAGAGAAATATTAAATGACAATATTTCCAGAGACTTTCCTTTTGAATTCTCTAACAATGATAATAGTCCTCAGGAAAGTAGAAAGACTTGAGAGAATAAACTTGATGAAATGTAGTATGATAATATGAAAACAAAATAGTAACAGTCAGATAAGCACTCCTATTTAATTTTAAAATTTCCTGGGAATTCAAAATTTTTAAGAAGTTATCCCACTGGCTTTGTATCACATTAAATAAAATTATAACCATAGCATAAAGGAAATCTGATTGATCTCAAGTCAGATTTCACAAGTGGTCCATCATCTTGTATTCCCTCATATATATTCTAGATTTAAAAAAACTAGCAGAGAGTGATACCAACTGCACTTTTACAGTTTTGCTGGTATCAACTCAACATTGACAAGAACTGTCAAATGTGCCTGGGGTGAGCACACACAGGGTGTTTTATAAAGACACATTTCACCTAAATTTACTTTTCATTGTGAGCTTCCAGTCTATCAAAGAGCTTCCAGATAGCCTTTTCCATCTCTCTGGAGGGTATGAGGTGGGATTCATGCTCATATTCTATGAAAAGGCACCTGCAGGAGAGGAGCCAGCCAGGCACAAAGCCATCAGACAGATGCAGACAGAGGAGTGTCAGTGACAGACTCCACAGTCAGGCCCTGGACTGGTGGCTTAGTTCCCGCAGACAGAGCAGCGGCTGACGTGTGGACAGAACACCCCATTTAGGGGGATCACCTCAAATCAGGCAGGAGCCAGGTCACTGTATGAGGAAGAGCCACATCTCCCTAGTGTTCCCATTTAGAGCCGGGACAGTAGGCTTTATCAGAAAGGAGATGGTGCAGCAAAGTGGTAGTAAAAAGTGTTTCCAAAAATGATTTGATCTTCTTTCCACTGAGGAACAATGGGATCTACCTCAAGGACCAGAGTTTCAGTTGTCACTGTAGGCAAGAGCATTGGTTCCCTCAGATGTGGCCAAGGCCCCGCAAATAGACCCCAGGGTTTCCACGGGTGGGGCTCCCCTACTGACAAGAAGTAAACAGCAAGCCAGACACTGTCCTCTCCTGAAGTAGAAACTGCCACTCCTTTCTCCTCAATCCCTTATCTACGCCTGGTCTCCCTGAGCCACCAGTCCTCAGTGCTGCCAACAAAGTGGTCACCACAGAAATGAGTAGCAGATGACATTCTGCAACTGCTCCCCGCAACCCTCCAGGGCATGACTCAGCTGTTGCAGGGGACGGACACCCATCAGTTCCCCCATTCCTTCTCCTCGTCTCCAGGGTCAACAGAAGCCAGTGAAATCAATGCAGGCTACTCCTGCACCAGGAACACGATGGCATGGAGAGAGAGTCACCCTCACCAGCTAAGATCTGCACTTGAGGATCCTGGCACTCTCTCTGGAAACTTTAGATTGCCTTAACTCGGGAATTACCACACGTTATGGACACACGAACACAAAAATGGCAGTTCTGGCCACCTGTACAGAGAGAGAAAGCTTAATCTCAAGCTCTTACATGGTAATCTGAACAGTGAGCTACATTTTAAGCAGAACACACACTCACACCCATCAGAGGAAAACAAAGGTAGGTTTTGTTTGCATGTTGATTCTTTTTCCTGTAAATAAAAGCAACTTGTTGGACCCGTCATTCATCTCCTTCTTTTGATAAGAAGAGAAAATACAAAGAAATATTTTCTGTTAAAACAAATACTCAAAATACCAAGTTTAAGAATAACTTGAAACTATATATTCCCCAGTCCTTCTGGAAACTAATATCCATAGGTCTATTCCAAATAATAGAATTTATAAGAACTTAGAAAAAATGCTTTTTGACATTTAGTTTTGGTTTCCAGAGTTAGACACAAGAGCCTTAAAAACAAACATTTTAAATTTGGAAACAGTATTTTTTTGGTCTTAAAAGACAAAATGCTGCATCTTCAAGAGTAATGGGGTGAGGTGGCCATCACGGTAACTGAACAGTTGAGTATTTGTTGTCTGATGAGAATTAGACTGAGCACTGGGGCTCAGAGAGGAATTAGTTCCCACCACACAAAACAGAAGAATGGGCCTATGGATGCTGCTCTCCTGCCTTGTCCCTAGCAATTCTGATCAACAGATGTTAGTCCATAAAGGGTGCTCTACTCTGCCTCTTCATTAGGTTTTATTACATGGTAAGGAAATGGTTAGAAGTCTTACTGTCAGTTTAATTATCAGCTCTGACTTCCAATATGGTCCCTTGGATGTGGTACACGAGGGACAGCAATAGCTCTGTTTCTTCCACCCTCTAACAGAGCCTCACCAATTCCAAATAGAATTAACACAACATCACCGAGGCTTTACTCAGCCCTGATGTTAGAGGGAGACTTTATATAGTTTGACTGCTGCATTGCTTTACTGCAGCTTATTAATAAGCACAAAAATACAAGTTTACATTTTTCACCTAACAGAGATGTGGCACAGCTCAAAGATCCTGGGGAAGGAATCTCAATCTCTATTAATCGCTATCCGTCTCTCCAGCAGGACACAAAACCTTCACTCTCCTCCCCAAATCATCCCCATCTATCAGGGCAGGGAGACCTCGTGCATGGTGATTTACTGGGGAGAAAACAACACTTACCACAAAATAAGAACAGGCCTCAACTTCTTAGTGTGTGTATACATGAGTATGCACACGTCAGCATGTATGTGCACGAGGTGTAGGTGTGTATGTGTGTTCAGACACAGGTTTTCCAAATCTCTCCCTGCAGGGAAGGCTGACTGCTTGACAATAGCACATGCAGATGTTTGACTTCCTTCAGGGTCAAGCCGAGCGGTGCATCACCTGGGTGGCCCATCCCCAACCAAGCCCATTCACCTGGCAGACATGGCCTTCGGCATCACACACAGGTGCCTTCCATCCAGCAGACCTGTGAAGTCATAAGGACGTTCTGCTTGTCTGCACCTGCTTAGCACCTACACTGTGCCTGACAAACAGTGGTTATCCAATATTGTGTGCCACTGACCTAAAAAGCTGGGACATGTGGCATCTCTGAATTCAGTGCTACAAGACCACTTATGTAATGTATTTTCTGCCACCAGGAGTATGGGATTGACTTGGTAGGTGTGTATGACTCTGAAGTTTTCGGGACACTAATTTACATTTTTGATACTTTTGTTGCTTACAAAGCTGATCTTGCACTCCACTCTAGTCATTACCTAGGTTTTGCACCTAACACCCATGCCCCTCACTTTATAGAGACCAATTAAAACAACCAATGAAAGCTGAAAACACGGGCCACCAGCAATGGTAGAGGCAACTGTGTCTAGAAATGATCAAACTGAGACATGGAAGTAGACATTCACATGTCTTCTCCAATGAGACGTGACAGCAAACCCTTGAACATGAACCTCCCATCTATTGACCGTCAGTCATACACAGACCCAAACCAAGAAAAATAAGTATAGAAAACCAATTTCCAAATACTTAACAGCTCTATGTGTCAAAACGCAATTGTCAAAAACTAGTAGGACACACACACAAACACAAAATTTAACTTGTTAATGAGGAACCACCAGGTGGTAAAGTCAGTCCAAAGAACACTTAAAGGGATTAATTAGGCCTTGTGATCTGAGATTACCTCCTCTATGAACAGAAATCACTTCCAATCCTACCAAACGCAAATCTACAAGTTAACATGTAACTTCACAAACATTTAGTCAATGGTGAACACTGAGCAAAGAGAAAGTGTGTTCCACTAGAAAACTAAAGCCCACAAGTGGGCTTTATAGACAATGCATTGACTCCATGCCAAGAGGTACCCTGCTTCCCTTCACCCCAACAGCAAGCAAACTGCAACTGAAATCATGCTCAGATAGATGCCTAAGCAACCCAAACTTGGCTTGGAGCCAACGTATTTAATTCTGAAATGAGAAAAATAGGCTTTATTAAACAAAACTAAAAGAGAAACAAAACTTCTAGGTGCCAAAGTTCAGCCCACTCCAAGACATTCATATCTGTCTCTCTGAGGCCCCAGACATTGTGGAACAGAAACACATCGTCCCCCACTGTCCCTCTGTAAGTCCTGGGCCCAGGATCTGTAAGCAGAAAAAAAATAGCTGTTTCAGGCCTCAAAGCTCTGGGTTGGCTTGTTCCAAGGCCAAAGAAGAGAACTACTGAAGGTCACAGAACACATGCCGGGCTGTGCCCCAGCTGTCATCCTGCAAGTCCCACTGGGCAGCCAGCAGGAGTTCACAGTCCTCACTGAGTTCCTGCCAGGGCCCCACCTACCTGGTTCTACTCAAACCTCCCTGCTATTTCAATCAAAAGCTGGCGCCACCGAAAACTGTCTAATTCTGGTAAATTTGAAAAATGTGTATGGGGTTATGAGGAAGTGAAAATAAGAGCAACCAGCAAGAGCTGGGTTGTGACCCCAAAAGCTTTAGGGCTCCCCCCTACAGATGCTCTCAGGTTTCAAGGCTCGCCCTTCAGGCTTTATAGGCTGCAGAGCAAGACATGAACCACTCCCTCCTGAGTCAGCCCACAGCCGACCTGTCCGGAAGGCCGTGCCCAACATTCCCTGCTCCCACATACCCTGAGATGGCATCTCTGGCCACAGGGTCAACGAAGACAGACCTGGGCACCATAGACATGGTGAAGGCAGAACCACAGACATGCACCGAGACACTAAAAGTTAGGAAGGAGAAGGCAGCAGTATAGGGCCGACTCTCACCTGGAAAGCCCCCCATGCCCACTGAGCATCTACTTCTCCCAGAGCAGGTTTTTTTTGCTTACAAGTGGCTCATGCCTCATGCTGACAGGCAGTGCCGCAGCCATTGCCCCTTCACAAAGCTCTATGTGAAGAGCTTTCAGAATTCACTTCAGGTCCTCTGGGTGGAGTGATGTTGGCTCTCTCCCTTAAAATGCCTCCTCTCTTACAGGGAAAAGAAAAATCAATTGAGAGAGAAATCAAATAAAGGTTGTAAATGTGGCCATCAATTTAAACATTAAAATTTAATAACACACTTTAGATTGAAGATAAGTTAAGTGACATTTCCAAGCCTCTCACAGCAGGACAGTGCGGTGGGGAGGGTGTGCGGTGCAGTTGTTTCCATACCTTTCCAGGTTGAGTCACGGCTGGAACACCCCAGCAGAAGAAGAAAGCTGGCCTCTCCCCAAAGCTGGAGGTGTGTGCATTTGGAAGGTAGTGCTTGGAGGAGAGATGGTGTGGGCTATGAGCATCCTGCCTGGCAGAGGACAAACTGCCACCCACCAAATCCACCTCTAGCCCATGACCACAAAAGGAGGAAAAAGAGACACATAGCCAGTTCTTACACTACAGAGGAACAAGATGCGTGAGCACTACTCATGGCAAGGCTGGCTCTGGCAAAGCCAGAGAAGTCAAGGAAAAAATGTTTAATGTCATTTTAATAATATCCCCTCAATGTATTCAACTCTCCATTCTGACTTATTATTCACTAACGCGTTTGCACAGTTCTTCCCAGCACTAAATGGCAGAACTCTGCAGCGACAGCTGGCGAAATAGGACCCAGTGAAGCCAGCCTGCTACAGTGAGTTTCCAGACTCAGGGCCAAGATTCTGAACCTCCAACCCCTCCCCTATGCAGCTGTGCACTTATGTTCCTTCACCAAGAAGTGCAGCAATACAGTGTGTTTGGGTGCCATTGAGGTAGGGTGCAGCAAGAAATTGATCTGCACTTGTTTCATCACAGTTCCCGTCATGCAGGCCCAAAATGAGGGTCTGGTGACTCAAGCGTGTGGCCAACAAAGTGAGTGCGTTACCACCCAGCACCCTGCAAACTTCCACTGAGAGACCCACAAGCAGATGTGATGGATTATGGCAGGATCAAGACACTGGTATCCAAACCCACCCTGCAGAAAGCTGGCGAACAGAACACAGAAATGCTGTCTCCAAAGCATTTCGCTGCAAACAGTTCCTGCAGGCTCATTCACAGTGACCACAGAACTGATGCCTGCTGAGTAGAGACAGGGTAACAAGTGGTCATGGGTGATTCAGACAGGAAATTCTAGAGATTTTCAGACTGGCACATCCAGCTCAGATAAGGAAGCATGAGAGTGTAGATGTAATGGATCACATGGTTTTGTCTCCCAAATTCATTGAAACCTAATAACTAAGGTGATGTTAGGAGGTGAGGCCTTCAGGTGATTAGAACATGGAGGAGGAATCTCATGGTAAGATTAGTGTCATTATAAAAGAGACCCAGAAAGTTCCCTCATTCCTTCTACCAAGTGAGGACACTGGAGAAGACGATGTCTGTGAACCAAGAAGTGGGCTCTCAACAGACATGGCGTCTGCCTGTGTCTTGATCTTGTACTTTCAGCCTCTAGAACCATGACAGAAAAATTTCTGTTCAAAAACCACCCGGTCCTCAGTGTTCTATCATGGCAGTTTGTTGTTCTTTTTTTAAATATATACTTTTTTATTTAAATCTTTTACATTATTGTGTATTCCCCATGGGTTACCCACCACCAATTCACCTGTGAACCATCATCACAGTCCCTTGTGCTCTTTTCTCCCCCGTTTTGCACCCTTATCCTCTCCCCGCCTTGCTGAATGTCTCTCATTTATGGTTGCCTGCTAGTTTTTGTTTTTTGAAAGGACTAAGACAACAAAGAACTTAAAAAGGAAAGAGGATGAGAACAGCTTCCCTGTGGCATCAGACAATAATGGAAATCAGGACAAGACTGAGAAGAAATCCCAGCTTATAGATAGTTCTGATCTAAAATAAAATGGAAACAAGTAGTACACGTGCAGGATATAGCAGCATTTTCACATTATCTCGGCAGCAATGGTCTCGAAGAACAGGACGTAAATTATTTTCAGCAAATATCATTTAAATCCTTCACACGTGCTTTTGTTTTTAGCAATCCTAGGGTGAATAAGTCTATAAAACAGAGAAACACACCCTAATTTAGTGCCACAAGCCAAAATGCCCTAACTTCACACTGGGTTTGGTTTTAGTCAATTGCCTCCCCAAGGTATGAGAAAGAAGAATGCTGTTCAAAATTGGTATAATAATTCATCAGGGGATTTATTTATAACAGAAACTGCAAATCCAATGATGACGAAAACCATGGCCTTAAGGAATGACTTTGATCTGCTTAAAAACAATCACCACACTAAGCACTGAAGTTTTGGGGATTCTTTGTTTTGCAGCAAACATTCCTAACTGCCACATATACAGGGAAATCAATTTGCTCAGCCAGGAACAAAGCCTCTTCAAGAGACCCAAAAGTCGCAAGGAGCTCACACCCTCAGAATAGGCAGATAAGGAGCAAACAGGACATCATGCAGAATGGCCCTCATGCCTGATTAAAATCCCTACCACAAAAGTACCCAGAATCAAAGGTGGCCCAAGATTCAGCACAGAGCTCCATACTTACATGGGATCTGTCTTCAATCATTCCTTTAATTGTTACATTTCCACCTAATTAGTTCTCTAATTCCAATGAAATTGTGCTAAGTCTTATAACAGGTCAAGAAAATTAATGCACAGACCTAAATTTGTGCAAAGTCTGAGAACAGGGTTCCAGAATTTACTGCATTGTTACAGCTGTGAATTTTCTTTCAAGTTGATCTAAACTGGCATAAGATTAGAGTGCCAGAACCATCCGACCTGTGAAACCAAGATTTTAAAAGCAATTTGTGTCCAGGCTGGTGAGCTTCCACTTACAGGATGTCCAGAACTGCGGGCCTCCACAATGCCCCCGCTCTGGGGCCTTGTTGGTGGGCTGCCTTCAGTATCTGAGAGTCAAACATCATCCCTCAGCTACCGGGGGATCTACATTCTCCACAGAGGCTCAACACAGACCATCCAGCGATGAGCAACACCCTGTGTCCAGCTAAATGCCCAGTAACTCAGCAGGACCCTGGCCGTCGTGCCTTCACCCTCTTGTGCTGAACCAGCCAGGTCTTGGCTGACATTCACAGCTCATTTCTTTGTGTGGCTCTAAAAATGTTTTCAAACTAGAACCCAGAGAAACCTGTCCCTTTTTACGAAATGTTTAGTAAACAGATTTTTACAAGTACAATTTCTGCTGTTGAAAACACATTTCAGGAGACCCGACCAACTACCAAAAGCAGACACATCCAGAACATTTGTGTTGATGACTGTTCCATGGTCAGCCATGCCAGTTCCGGGGAATATTCAGTCTCAAAGGGAAAATAAAGTTTCATCTCTTAATAGAAAATCTTGGTCCTGCTTTACAAACTGCAACACACTGCCTGATGGGCACAGGAATGGTTTAGAATGTGAATTCTGTGGGGAAATTCTGGGATCCCTGCTGTCCATGGATCTCAGACACATTACCTGAACGTGCCAAGCTTCATTTCCTCCTTAGTGAGATGAGTGACAACAGGAACCACCTCTTGGAGGCACGAAACGCAGGCACGAAACGCAGGCACGGACAGCAGCCCCCAGGGACTCATAGGGCTTGTCACCCACCTGACTACAAACACAAGATCCCCTCCAGGACTTAACCAAACAACAGCAAAAAGACTTGTGCTTCTCTCTGTAACAATCCTTGATCCTCACCACCTGTGACATACTGAAAAATAATAACTAGTTGAGTAGTCATGTGAAAGGGCCTAGTCCCTGACTTGCCCACCTCTGAGACCCTCCCTTGAAGTCCCCTCGATGTCACCTCTCCCTGCACCCCACCTCCTAGTGTGCAGGCTGAGGGCGAATTGAGGGATGGGACCATGTCTCCAGGAGTTAGAGCACAGCGGTGGAGTCTTGGAACCCAGTGCTGCTCAAACTCCCATGGGTGCAGGGCCAACAATGAGCTTGGTGCATAAAGATTCTGTCTTCAGGACCTGGAGTGCGTCCCTCAGCACTGACACTGCTTCTGGGTGAGACTGGGGGCTTCAGTGAAGAGTCAGGAGTCTGACAATCAGGTGTTGCAGAAAAGGTTACTGTAGTTCAGGTCCAGCCCTGTTTCCAGAGAACTCTACCCAGACCCTTCCAAACACTTGGAGGGCAGAGGACTGGACCCTCCGGGAGGCACAGGCAGCCACAAGGGTTTGTTCACCAAAACCTTGGTCCATGGCCAGGGATGAGATCAAGGCACGGAAGCCTGAGAGACAGGCAGTGGGTCTGGGCTTTCATATTCCTCAAGCCGCTGGCCAAGGCCTCCTCGTAAAGGCACTAGAACTGACCACCTTATCCACAACTGCACGTGCTCCCAGCCCACCTGCCCGTCCAGTTACAGTCACACATCGCTCCTGCTGACAAGACGCCTGCAGCCCTTTAAGCTGCTCTAAGCTTAGCCACTCTACAGCTCCCACAATATTTATGGCTTTCCTTTCGAAACAAAATAAAAGTCAACACAAAGTTCTATGAAGGAAATCTATTTTACAGTTATTTCGGGTAAATTTTCTTACAGTGATTGCTGTTGTTGTTTAAAATGAATTTTTTTATATGTGTTTTTATTATGCTGTCTTTCCTATCTAATAAATTGAAGAAGGGAGAAAAATTAATAAAAATCATTAAGAATACCAATTTTAATTTTGGATATATATTTTTTAATTTGGAAATGGTTATAAGTACAGTGACACTAAATTTTGGAGACACTGGATGTCATTAGTTTGGATACCACTAGTTCATCATAAAGGAGATTTGAAATTATTTGCATGATGGAAGATTTCAGAACTTAACACTTTGTGTGCCAGTGCCCTTTAAATTTACCAGCCCTTGGGGCCGGCCATTTTCTGTGCCACCGCATGTATGGTATAAGCATTCAATAAAACACACACAACTCCTGAACTACTGACTATTAAAAACACTGTAATATCTCTCATAAAACACCTTACGCTTTCACCAAAACAATGTGCAAAACTTCTACACTGAGTACGATCAAAGAAATAGCTCCTAATAGTTCCAAATAAATTCACTGTGGCGTGAAAAACCGGAAACTAAATGAACACGTATTATATAGCTGAAATCGTCTCAAGTTGCTGGTTTGTCCATGCGAAAAAGGCCTCGAGTGCAAAGGGTTAATACGTGAGTGGCCACCTGATACTGGTGACAAAAACACGTACTAATACGTGAGTGGACCACAAAGAGTTAAGAGGAACAGGTAGTTTCACACAATGCCATTTCAATTGTGATTTACAGCAATCCACATACTTCCCAAGAATGTCACCCTCTCTATATAAGAAACTATCTTTGTCATCTAGAACAACTTTGAGACCTCCACATTCTAAGAGAAGAACTTTCTAACTTTCACACTAACTGGCTGAATCTCTCCATGCTTTCCCCTAAGGCACATCCAACAGCTACTACTTTTGCTGGTAATACTTTTCCTTGAGATTTTTCTGGAAGCATAAAGCCTCCTTTCCTAACTAATACTCAGTAAAAGAGGGGGCGAGACCTTCTCAATGCCAGCCCTGCCATGAATCCAGCATCACAGTTCATTCTGTGAGCTCACACCCTTCAATTTCATTTTATGTCAAGTTGGAAATACAAACATTTCCTGAAAATTATAAAACATTGATAAAAGATTTGAAACTGAGACAAATAAACAGAAAGATACCCGTGTTCATGGATCAGAAAAATTAACATTAATAAAAATAGTATTAATGGAAACCTATGAAATGGGAGAAAATGTTTGTAAATTGTCTCTCTGGTAAGAGATTAATATCTAAAATAGATAAGGAACTTACACAAGTCAATAGTGAAAAACAAAACAATCCAATTAAAACTTGGGCAAAAGATTTGAATAGACATTTTTGCAAAGACACACAGACGGCCAACAAGTATATGCAAAGATGCCCGACATCACTAAACTTCAGGGCGATGCAAATATCTTCACTCAGTACATCATTTCTCTCTTCTTTTTCCATAACAATGTCTTTTATAGAGAAAAGTTTTATTTTCATGAACTTCAGTTAAAATTACCTTCTATGAGTCACTGCATCATGCCTAACAACTCTTTGCCTAACATAAGATCAAGAAGAATTTCTCCTATGTTCTCTTCTGGAAGTTTTATAGTTTTACACTTAGAGCTATGATCCATTTTGAGTTAACTTTTATAGAAGGTGTTTTTCTTTTTTCTTGCTTAGGGATGGTCAGTGCTCCCAGCACCATTTGTTGAAAAGCCTATCCATTTTCCATTGAATTGCTTTTTGCATCTCGTCAAAAATCAATGACCATGTGTGTGTGTGTGTGTGTGTGTGTGTGTGTGTGTGAATCTATTTATGAGCTTTCTATTCTATCGATCCATGTCCTATGATGAGCATGTTATAATTTACTACTTTAATAAATGTCTCTTTGTGGGGAAAAAATAATAATTTTGCTTGAAAACAAAAACTAATAATGTTCTATATGACACATTATTCTTCTTATATGGAAGGTATGAAACAGCACAGCCATTAATAAGTGCACTAATGGCTCCCAGACAAATATGCATGAGAAAGTTGGATATAATTAGTGAGGAAATGGTTCATCTCAAAATTGTTTCCAAACACTATCAATGTGGATCCAATTTCTCAATGGGAACTTCAACAACCTAACAACAGAATGAAATTCATAGAGAATTACTAAAAATCTTTTAACTGAAGTTAGTAACTATTACTACTAGATAGTAAATATCTTCAATGTACAGTACAAATAGGTGAAAAACTGGTTGGGGCTGGTTTCCACACCAGTAAAATGACCCTCTATACAGCTATTTCATCTGCAAGAAAAGTAGACAGTCTCTCTAAATAGATTCTGTGAACAACTTTATAAACTGCATTGCACTGAACTTGGGATCATAGTGATCACCCAAGGTCACCACAAGAAAACCAAAGACGAGATGGACCCTCAAGTCCATTAACAGAAGAGCTCAAATGTTGGGACAAGAGTAAGAAAAGTAAGCAATTATTGAGGAAAGCATAAAACTGGTACATGATGCAAAACAAGGTCTAAAATAGCATACTGTCTCAAGTGGAATACACTGTCTCAAAATACAAGGTTCCTACAAACACACCAGTTCTCTATTATTCAACCCTGAAAGGGCTGGAATTATTAACACCCACAATGATGACTACCCTCCAGTGACGCAAGGCCCCAGGCTTCTTCTCGTGTGAGAAGTTCAATGAGAAAGTTTAATGCCAACTCTCTTTTGAGGCATACTGCTCCTTTAACACCATTTAATATCATAAACAATACAAGTCAGCTTTGATTCATTCACACTTAAATAACATAGCACACCCTGACTGATCAAGGGAACAGTTTACTACAATCTTTAAACAAACAGATACAAGCTGTACTCCTAAAATTTATATATTATTGTAAAACAACAGTAAATCAATAAAATTTTATTTAAAAACATATGCAGAGCCAGAAAAGAACAACCTTCTATTCCTCCCATAGGAATTAGGTTCTTATTCAGAGAGGTTCTTATTTCCATCTCTTTGCCTTAGAAAGCAGCGTAAAAAATAGGAGAAAACTGCTAACTGCTAAATAAGTATCAAATACCCGCCAGTAATCCTCTGATCAAGTATTGATTAGAAGACAAATGTTCCCACCTTGAGATAGTCATATACACACATCAATATACACCATCTAACTGCTATCAAATTGTTAATCTACTAAGTCCTTTATTACTCCACCATCAGAAGTAGTATGGGATGATACACTGGCCACGCTGTACAAATTCTACATGAGGAGGTCATGTTTTTGGTAACAAACATCCAGAACCTATGATTTCAAAAGGGAAATTATACTATCATTCCAATAAATTAATGGCATGGCACCCAACATTGGAACTATTCTTTACGCAAACTTTTCCAAGTGGCCCAAAGCAAAATTCATAAAATTATTTGAGCTGGTAACCATAAATCTTTTTTTTGGCTTAATTTTTATTCCTTTAATTTTGAGCTAACCTTTATAACTTTTCATTCATTGACAACACAACCACAAATGGGATTCATTCCCAGATTTCTAACTAATTTTTTTTATTTTTGTGTTGGTGAATTTTTTATTCTTTCACTTAACATGAGTTTTCTATTTATTTATTTATTTTTAATGACATATCCTTGATAATTTTTTCATACTATAGGATTTCTCCCTGCAGGTGTGGCCACCATAGTTTTCCCATCACCAAAGTGCCCACAGTCCTCTGTGCTCTATGCAGACCACTGTTTTCTTTCCAGCTCCTCCCCTTCCTGGATGCCTCAAATTGATGTCAACTTTCAAGGGTCAGTTTTAAAGTTTGTCTTTGTCTGATCCTTTGTTTGGCTTCTCTGTATTTCACATATAAGTGACACCATCCAGTATTTATCTTCCTCCTGACTTATTTCACTTAGGGTAACACCTTACAATTCTATCCATTTTGCCAAAATTGGTATGAGTTTATCTTTTGTGATCAATGAGTAGTATTCCATTGTGTATATGTATTACGTCTTCTTGATGCACCTATTTGTTCTGGGTCATTTAGGTTGTTTCCATATCTGGTTGTAAATGGTGTTGCAATAAACATAGGAGTGCAGATTTCCTTTTGAATTAGTGTTTTTGTGTTCTCTGGGTACATACTCAGAGTGGAATTGCTGGACTGTATGGCAGATTCACTTTTCGTCTTTTGAGGAATCTCCAAACTTCTTTCCATAGGGTGGACTAATCCACATTCCCACCAACAATATAAGAGGATTCCTTTTCCTCTATACTCTCACCAACACTTCTTGTTTCTGTTTTTGTTTTTATTTTAATATGGGTCATTCTAACAGGTGTGAGGTGGTATCTTATTGTGGTTTTGATTTGCATTTCCCTGATGATAAGTGGTGATGAAGAACATTTTTTCATGTGCCTGTTTGTCATCTGTACGTCTTCTTCAGAGAAGTGCCTATTTAGTTCTTCTGCCCATTTTTTGGTTGGTTTATTTGTTTTCTTTTTGTTGGGTGTATGAAATTGCAGATCTTCAATAGCAGCCCCTTGTCAGATGTATGGTGTGCAAATATTTTCTCAAATAAGTTCAGTAGGGTGTCTTTTGTTTTGGTTACAGATGCTTTCATTCTGCAGTTTTTTAGTTTGATGTCAGTTATTTTTATTTATATTCCCCTTTGTTTTTCTTACTGCTGGGAATGAATATACAAAAATATTTCTAAAGTGCATGTCACAGTGTTTTCCCTATATTTTCTTCTATGTATTGTATTTTAATCACAAATCTTCACTGAGTATGAAATAAAATAATATGATTTCCAAACCAGAGGTTTTTTGACATGTTGTATTTTTTTAATTGAAGTATAACTGACATAACATTATATTAGTATCAGGTGCACAACATAAAAAAAATAGTTCAATACTTGTACATATTGCAAAATGATCACCACAATAAAACTAGTTAACATGTATCACCACACGCAGTTAAAATTTTTTTCTTGTGATGTTAACATCTTGATTAAGATCCACGCTCTTAGTAACTATCAAATATATCACACAGTATTTTAAACTATAGTCACCCTCTGTATATTACATCTCCAGGATTTGTTTATATTATAGCTGCACATTTTTTCCTTTTAACCACTTTAATCCATTTCACTCAAGCCCCAACAACCAATCTGTTCTGCTCTCTGTATCAACGAGCTTGATTTTGTTTGTTTTTTAGATTCCACATATAAGTGAGATCATCTGGTATTTGTCTTTCTTTGTCTAACTTGTTTCATTTAGCATAATACACTCAAGGTTCATCTTGCTACAAATGGTAAGATTTAATTCTTTTTTATGGCAGATAGTATCCTTTGTAAAACACATTTTCTTTATTTATTCATCCTCTGGTGGACACTTAGATTGTTTCCATACCTTAGTTTCCTGTAAATAATGCTGCAATGAACACGGGGTGCAGATATCTATCTTTTTTATTTGATATAAGCGTTTTTGTTGGACAAATACCCAGAAGTTGGATCAGTGGATCATATGGTAGGTCTATTTTTAATTGTTTGAGGAAACTCCATATTGTTTTCCATAGAGGCTGCACCAATTTACATCCCCACCAACAATGTACCAGGGCTCCTTTTTCTCCACATCCTCACCAAGGTGAGGCACATTTTGTCCAATAATGGCACACCCTTATTGTATGAAAGGCTTAAACTTTTGCAAGTAGTTAAATATTGAAAGAGAACTGTTTCTGGTCAATTAAAGATCAGATGTGAATACAAATTAATGTGCCTGGCTTTTCAAATGTGATCAATATGGAAAAATCAGGAGGACAGAAGGGAAGAAACTGATGTAACTTAAGAATCTGACCCCTTCAAGAAATTGGATTTTAAAAACATCAGGAAAAGGACAGGCGCCTTGGTCAACACTGTTCCTCCTCCCTGGAGCTGGGAGTGCAGCCCTGGCATCTAGGGGACCACCTCTGAACAGCCGATCCTGGAGAAGAGGACTGGGAGAAAGCCAGTATGCCCTTCCTTACTCAGATGGTGTTCCTGAATTGTCAGGAGCAAAGTGCTAGCTGCCAATGGTGCCACAGCCCTTTTGTGCCCATTCTGGGGGCCCCTGTGCTCTATCCATCAGGACATCTTACCCCCACATGCAGACATCTGAGGAGGGTCATATTATACAGTTGAGATACACACAGAGAGCCTGAGGCTGACTTCTGACCTGCCTGAACCCTCCAGACTTGACGCTATTTTCCTTTTTCACTGAGCAAGCACCTTAGTCACAGAATCAACTTAGTGCTCAAAGGACTCCATGAAAAGCATCCAGGAATGGTGAGACTCAACAAAGCAAAGTGCCCACACCTCCTTTTCACTTTCTCAAGAGCAACACTGCAGCATGGATTCCATGCATTCCATCACTAAAATTCAAATAACTGCCCACATGTATTACAGATGATGCAGGTACTTTTCCATTATTGGTATAATTTGAAAGCCGTCCGCACCCACCCATGTATGTTTTAAAATAGTTTCACGGCTGTATTTTTTCTCCAATTACCCATTTGGAGAACAAATAACGACACTTAAATTATTTTTATTAAAAGTTTTCCCTTTCTGGGATAGCACTTAAATCATTTTTAAAAACAAAAATACCATCAATTTGCACAGAAGCTTTCAAATATCAAATTGACTGAGCCATGCAAGTAAAGTTATGTTTGTGATCAAATTAAATTCCCCTTTTCATCTACTTACCTTACAAGTCAGGTAAATGCACAAAGCTCATGAAATAAAGATGTGAGGAAAATCAAGAAAAAACTTTCAAATAAAAATTCTAGGTTTTAAGAGAAAGAAGTTGAAATATCCTGCCCACCACCCCATTTAAGGACTTTTAAAGACTTCAGGGAAATGTAAATGGAACCTTTATCAGAAACCCACTCGATTTTATAGTCCCTACATGTTAAAAGAGATGAATGGAAGATCACACATCATGAGAAGTAGACAAAAGCATTATGAACAAGCATCTCTAAGAAACACCATGTCAAGATTATTACTGGAAAATTAAGGTTTACAAATGGTGAATTCTCAGGCAATACATTTTACACCATGCACAGTCTAACAGCAGAGTTCAGAATGCTATATTCAAATTCCAATTATATAATCTCACATTTCAAGCGAAAATCACGGCGATCATGTAAGAAGAAAAACATTCACAGTCATACATAAAATGCAGTTTCTTTCTATTCTAAATGTATAACTTCCTAATCTCTGATTTCTAATAATACATTTGCTGAATTAGCAGAAATAAGAGTAAACTATAAATTTAAAATCTGAGGAGTCATTTGGATGACTTTAGGATCTACATTTATATGTATTTGAATATAAGAAAAATGGTTTCATATGTTATCAACAAAATATGACAATCTACTTGTATGACTATATGTCTATAAATCTGAGTTCATGTTAGTTCAATGGCAATTAATGTTAACATGTTGTAACCTTCTTATCTTCTACTGAAAGATCCTAAAAATTGGAAGGCCTGCATAGACACACATAAACACCAGAAGATCCAGATGTCTGTCAATATGAAAACAGATGAATTATGATATATTCTTATAATGGAACACTTGACAGCAGTGAAAACCAAATAAACTGGAGTTATATTTATCAATCTGGATAAAGTAAATTATATTTAAGTTCATTAAGGGAACTTATTGAACAGAACTCATAGATGTTTACTTGAAAAGGGGTATTTTTTTAACCTTGTAATTTAGAAATTGTAATTAGCAACACTATTTAGGAATACATCTAAAAAAAAAAGCAAAGATAATGGCAAATACAGAATTTGAAGACCCTTGTAAATTATAAATATTATGAAAATTCTAAAAATCTGAAGTTTTTTTCCCAACTCTTGCTTTATGAGCTTCAAATTAAATGCCCTGGATAAACTCCAATTAAGTAGATCACAACCGGAAAACCAACCAGCTCTTTGCCTATTTTCTATGAATCATGCACAAATGTAGGAACGACTTGGAACTGTGGTTCTGTTTAGCCTGTGAGTTGTATAGTTAGGCATCTTTAAGGGGTTCTGCTTCCTCTGCCAATATTCCACTTTGCTAACCCCATAATGTTTATCTAGGTCTCCATGCCTTGTCCTCCCTAATTCAGCAACTATATCTGGGTAGTCTTATCCTTGTTTGGGCTCAGTTCTAATATGACCACTCAGAAATCTCCTTCAAAGTTCAAAGACGCCACTTCTAGGTCCCCCTCCTTCTAGTGACCGTGAGAACATGTTTGCCCAGAGTCCTCATTTATGCCTGTCTTCCCAGTATGATTTTATTATGCCCTCGTGCACACTGGTCCCCGTCTTTGTCCCACTGGGCATTCCCACCTGAGATGCCCCTCTACCTCTAATATAACTTCCCCAAACAAAACTCAGTATCTCATCTCACTGCCTACCTGAAACCCCTACCGTCTTCCTATATTCCCTATTGGAACTAGATCAGAAATTGAAAGTCAGCCCTGGTCCTTCACTGTTCTTTTCTAAGGCCTTGAAATGACCACCAAGTCCCATTAACTTAACCTCCCAAGAATCCCTCACGCCATCCCTCCTTCTCCAGACTCATGGCTGGACCTTGATCTCATACCTAATTTATGTCAGAGGCCTACTATTGAGTCTTCCCTCTGCCACCAAAATAATTTTTCTTGGGGTAACTCCAAATGTCATTTGCCTGGGCTAAACAACACAGTGGCTCCCCTTTACAGGTAAAACCTACCTGCCTGCACACACTGGCCTTGCTGTTCTTGCAGGACCTGCTCCCACCACCCTCTCACCCTACACCTGGAGCCTCTGCTGCTGTGCTCTCCCTGTGGGGAAGGTACACACCCTCAAAGGATTAGCTAGGGGTCCTTTACGGGGGAAACAGGACTTAGGGATCCTCCATTCACAAACTCCAAAGTCAGGAGCCCAATCTCTGAGGTCCTGCCACCTGGGACCAGAATCAAAGATAACTCAACCCTCTGCTCATGCTGGCTGAATGCCTGGATAGCCTTAAATGCTAGTCTTTCTGCCATGTCCAGACGTGAGGGACTAAGTGAGAGATCAGTTACGCGGCGCTTAGAGTGCTGCCTAACAGAGCAATGCTGAAGATAAAAAGCCTAGCTCCTCCATCACAGCCGTCCTCTGGCAGTGCATGTTTGTTGCCTACCTCAGTTTCCCCACTGGAGGAACAATCCATGAGAGAAGGATTCTGTCATTCACCCTTGAGCCCCCAGGATCAACCCAGTGCCCAGCATATGAAGAAAACTCACTGCATGTTTGCTGAAGGAAGTAGTTAACTGGAATAACAGTTACTACAGCCTATTTCTAAGCAGAGTCAAAGGACTTAGAATTCAAGACCCTTGAGAAGCTCCCTACCCCTTACTGATCAGCAACCACACCACAGGAGGAGAACTGGCCAGCCTGACGACTGCTCATGGGTTTCACAGTTCGGGTCATCTTCACAGCTCATTTTAACACGTAGCCTTAATATAAATCCTTAAAAACACATGTACAGAGTCTGTTAAAGGGGACTAAAAGAAAAAACAGCATATAGTAATGTAACTTTTAAAAAAATCCTGTCATATTTTGTAAGGGAATATGCCAGAAATGGACAAAGTGAAAAGCATAAAGATTATGTGTCTTGTCAAGTATTTATGAGTAACACACTTCTTTACAAGAGCCCTTTCTTATATGCACAAGTTCCATAAATTCCTACATCCAAACATTTACATGAGGAAAAAAAATCTAACAGGTATTATACAAATAATTGGAAACTTCCCACGTCATACCCCTTGAAATGATCTGCCAAAGGCATCACGGCCATCTACCTCTGCAGTGAACCCCGAGTGTGCAAACCTGCTCGGCACAGCCCCAAGTGCCCTCGCTGACACAGCAACTCCTGGCACACCTTCAGGTGACCATACACACTTCAAGTTAAAGAAAACACTTAGGTGGCGGGTTCTGAACCTGTCTACATTCCAGTCCCCACTTCTACCTGGCGGCAGTCCCTGAGCAGTCCTTGAGCACAATTCAATCACCTTCTAGCTTGGTCAACTCTGACAGCAACATAGAACAGATCAAAACAGCTGCCGACCCGAATTAAACTGAACTTCCTTTTTCTAAGTTTTAAAATAAAAGGAAAATACTACAAAGCTGCTGCCTCTCTTCCAGACTTATTTGTCTGTTACTTAAGAGTCCCTATACAGGAAACTACAACTTCTTATTGTTTCTTACTCACATACATAGAAAGCCTTTTCTTTTTTAATATCAATGTCACATTATGTTGAATCACATTAATTTGTCATTTTGCAGGTCAAACAGTTATATTGTGATTTCATATGACTCAACTGAATAAAACTACAGCATTAACTTCTATGAAGTGAAACCATTAGGTAAGGTTAATACAGTATATATTCATTTCCGGACTATATATTGAAATAGTAACTCATTTTTTACTTACCCAGGGTTTTAGACACTACACTGAAAAGGAGGATGAAATATCCCACCAAGAAAACTAACAAAGAAACAATTTAGCATCCACCTTGGCTCCTTTTTAGAATAAGACAGAATATAAAATTTTAAATAATTATTTATAATTTGTGCTATGATAATAAAAAGCTTGAAAGCAATCATTTCTGACATCTTGACTTTACTGACTATACTGCCCTGACTAGAAGGAGAAGAGGCTTATTATTAAGCTGACAGTGAAAGAGCACAATTGGTACCCTATCCAAGCATGAATCTCACAAGTCAGCGTCCCAAACTGATTGCCCATTTAGCCCCATATGCTTGGACTTGCATTTAAGGTGTGTTCCTCAGTTTCCCTTTCTACCAAAAGGGATAATACCATTACCCTATTACTAAAGAGTCCTAGAAACATATGAGGAACAGCACAGCTTCAAAAACAGGAAAATCACAAGCAAATATCCTCTTTAAAATGAAATTTATACATTAATAAAAATATTTAACAGGTCTCTTAAAGTCATGAAATAGTTGGTGTTAAATTTTCTTTCTAAAGAGGCACAGTATTTATTCACCCATGTTTTCTGTGGACACTTACTCAACTATCAAAATTTATGTTTTAGGAGCTATAAAGATGAGTAAGACAGTTTCTTCTTGAAAAATTAAACTCCAAATGGATGGCCCTAGTACTCTGAACTGGGCTAACATCAGGGCTTCATCAGCGCGGTCAGTGATGTCACAGACACCTGCAGCGCCACACCTGCACTGCCCTCCCTCCCAGCCCCGCACATGTCCACATCTGCACCAATCTCGTTCAGGGTCCACATCTCCCTGATCCCACTCCGTGTCTGTCTACACGTGTGCCAGTGTTGCTCAGCTTTTGCTGAGCAAACCCAGATGTTAACACAACAGTTACCAGCACTTAATAAAAAGATGCAGGAATGACACTGGACGTGTTCACAAACTAGCTGAGGAGGAGCATGAGGCAGGTAGAAAGCTGTGTGATATTCAGAGCGAAACAAACAAGCGCAGAGTCCAAAAACATTCTACACATGCAGAATATGTCCTTGAAGGGAAGGTGTCCTTGAAGGGACCTGCAGGCTCTGCCATTCCAGCCCTGAGGCCCAGCACCACTTCTGGAACTCTCAGAATTCCAGCAGAGCGAGGCTCCCAGCAAAACTGGCATCAGTTATAAGAATCTGAACGTTTACTAAGCATTAACCAACAACCAGTGTTTACCACAAAAATGAGAATAAAGTTTTTTTAACAATTTAAATTGTTGGCTTCATGATTTGCTCCTAATACATGAGACATCATAAAACAAGGTATATTGATGATTATACAAGTTTTCAAATGCCCTTGAACTATTTCTGTCCTTTCATATTTTTATACCAAATATGCCTCAGGTTAAAAGAATATAAATCCTGAGGCCTTCCTGATGGCGCAGCAGTTAAGCGCAGCGCTGTGGAGTGGAGGGCAGCAGTGACGCCAGTTTGACGCCCAGCCGGGGAGATTCCCACACGGCGCAGCAGACCTCTCCTGCCTCGCCCGCTGCTCCCTCAGCAGTGTATTTCCGTCGATCTGCCTGTTCTGCTCCGCACTCTGTCTCTGATGAATCCTCTCACCACCCCATGCCTCTGGCCTGTACCCCAGATTATATGCATAACTAAATAAATCTAAAAAAAAAAGAATATAAATTCTACTACTGACAACAGCCAAGAGGACACAAGGGAAGAACCTACCGCATAAGGTACTGAGTGATCCAAATTTCTCTCCTATGTATAAAAGCTGAGGAAACCAGGAGTTGGGAAAGTATGGACAGCAACATCCACCCCACAGGGTCACTGCCCTCGCTCACATACCCAGGGGCCTTCAGTCCTGGCCCTCAGCACCACTGACTCACAAGTGATTCTCCGCTTGCATCAGGAGACAACAGGCATCTCCTCTGATGTGAGTTCTAAGGCCACATCAGGCTGGATGAGGCTGCTCTGAGAATCAGGAAGCCCTGAGGAAAGCACCAGATCAGGGGGCAAAAATGCCCAGTGATACAACATAGTAGAGTAGTTCATACATTAAGCAAGGAGAGCAGGCCCACCAGAGCAACATCATCAAGAGGTATGTGCTGGTCCTGGACACTCCCCAGCACTCGCCCCCTTCAGCCCTCCAGGGGATGCCTTTCCAAGAGGCTCCTAAATTGAGCATAAGCCCTTTAGTTCAAGCTTTAAATCAACTGGGAATCACAGCATGGACTTTCTCTCCCTCTGTCTAAATGGCCACCCCCACAAAGCATATGTACAATGAGCATATCATTTCCTGTGGGAAGCAAATGGAGTCTACTCTGACACCATGGGGAGGGGACAGACCCAACAGGACTTGGCTCTGGGCCTGAGTCCCTCCTATTCCACCAGGCTGAGATCCCACCCAGCACCCTCAACCCTCTGGCCATAAACCCTCCTTGATTATATCACTCGCCCAAATCCAAAGCAAAGGACAAGGGGGCTTAAAGGAAAAGCCATACCTCAGCAGCTATATTTATTTATTTATTTATTTTCTTAAGGGTAAGGGTAATAAAGTGAGAATCTTCATGTGATGTCCGAATGGAAAGGCATGTGAAGCAAACATGTAAGCCAGGCTAGGAGTGACACCAGGTGTTTGTCACCCAAAGTAAAATTAAACTATCACTCCAAAATAAGTCTTCTGTCAACAGGAGGGAACCTCGTGCAGAACACCTCACAAGCATCTTCCATTGCCCTGAAGTCTCTGCATCAGAGACAAACGTGGGCACCTCACTACTCCGTAAACTGAAGTGACAAAGCTAAGTGAGTCAGAACCCCAAGTACACTAAGAAGGAACATCAGCCCAAATCAGGTTCCACAATTCACAGCCTTTTAACGGTGTTCTAAAAGTGACACCCTGACTTTTCCCTTCAGGACACAGCAGATGTCTTTCCTCTTGCCTTTGGGGAGAGAGCAGCCTCTCATTTCCTCAGATTCCAACAGAATTAACATAATTGAAAAGGTTAGAATTAGTCAACCATGCAAAGAAATGGGCTGAGGAACTGTGGGCCAGTCCATGTGAGCACAACATCCACTAACACCAAAGTCAGACCAATCCACACCTACCAGCTCATCCCAGCACAATTCTCCTACCACCTGTGTAACATGTAGATGAGAAGCTGGTGCGCCCTCTCTTCATAATCTGAAGTCAAATCCAAAACTGTAGAGTGATAACCACCAGGATGAAAGTGAAGGGAACTTGAATGTGTCAAGAATAGACAAGATCAGATCAGCACAAGCCCATCGGGAGTCACCATGAAGGTGATGTGCTGGCCCCTCCTTCCCAGCAACCTCTCTTAGGTCAGTAGTTTGGGATAGGATGGCCAAGGTTAAACTGGGAAGGTTAAAGGGGCCCCAAGTAACCTGATCCAGTCGCCTCATCTAAATGGAGGCCCGTAAGGCCCAACGCTCACTGCAAACTAAGGGCAAACCCAAGACCGACCCAGAAGCTCTTACTGTCCCACCCACCTCGGCCTGGTCTTTCCTGTCACAGTGTTTACAGACCCCAAACAAATATAAAAATGTGTCCCAAACACATTTAGGTTCCAAGCATGAAATATAAGCTGAAAAGTTATGAGACAAATGCTAAGAAACCTTGGGAAATTAACCTAAATACAGCAGACTAAATATCTAAGACCTTCTAAAAGAGATCTGATGAATTCAGACTCAAGCACTTTTTTAATTTTCACTTGGGTATAAAGTGATCTAGTTCCTTTTTTCCTTTTCAATAAAGAAATAATCCAGCAAATAATTAGCTATTTCAGGGAAAAGGCTGAAATCATGTTTAAAGTCCCTCTCCCAACATACCACCCTTCTTCATCTCTCTGCTTATAATAAAAGGGATACTCAGCTTCAAGTGTCTGCAGTATGGCTTCTGTAAAACAGCAGTTACGTGAACAGATGAGAAAATGTCAAGGAACACTTGGTCTATGCTTCTACAACCCACTGAACACGTTTTAACAGCAAACAGAAAGAAATCACAGTGGGGATCACCTAAAAGTCCTGTCTTTGTCTTCACCCAGAAAAAAAGGCCAAGAAAATGCCAGCATCTACCAAACACAAGGAGAATATCCTCAAACAAGTAGTTGTTTTAACCCCTCTCCTCATCATCCCTGCTTAACAAAACCTGCAAGATAATTTTGACATAGCTTTTGATTCCACTGAAATGAGGCTAAGAGTTTACAAATTTAGAAGTACTTTGCATATCTTTAGACTCCGAATGTGGATCTCTAATAGAAATACACACCTTTTTATTATTATGAATACTCTAAAGCTTTCCAGAATTTTCCTCAGGAAATAAACCCATAAGGTTTCTGTCAGTGAATTACAACCACACATGTTTCAATAACTGTTTTGGAATGCAGAAATTGGACAGAGCAGCCCATTTGTATACACACAGGCATGTACACATCCCCAAAGCCTCCTCTCAAAGACATGAACCTCTTTTTTAACACCCCAGAACTGAATATGGTTGTTGTCTAGCTTTTGAAATTAGAGGAAGGGATTGGTTATTTGAGGCATGATGAGACATTCTTTCATGCCCCAACAGCACTTCCTATCTGAAGACAGCACTACCAACTTGCCTCAGGGACCCTGGTCGGTGTGGTGACGTGCGGGACACTCCACTCACTCACAAACACACCCCATCCAGCTCAGCCAAAGGCTCTCAGGGACCTGTAGTCAGAAGTCCCAGAGTGCCACCACAAACATTTTCCTGGAAGGTCTTCAGACCAAGAGACAGGGAGGCCTGCGATCCAGGATCTGCCCCCACTCTTGAGCCACATGTCCCACGCAGAAGACTGCAGAGGAGTACTCCCTGACAGGCAGGCTTATGAGTACGCCAAAAGTATGAAGAGCAGAAGTCCAGGAGGGAGTCAGAACAAAATCTCAGGCCTGAATGGGGAATGGGAGTTTGGCTGAGGACACAGAGGGTTTGCCATAGCAGCCAGATGGGAGAAAAATTTGGAAGGAACCCTACAATTAACATCTACCATATGTTACAAGTCAGTGTCAACATGGTCAGGATGATCGAGACAACTGATACCAACCTCACGGGTTTGATGGTAAAACAGAACATTCACCCTGGCATTTGTGGTTCCATCGCAAGACAGACAAGCAGGAAACGCTGTGCAGACCTCATATTCAGGATGGGCCATCTATGGAGCCATTTTGTAACGACCAGCACATTCCCATCTGGTGACACGTGCAGGAATACTGAACATGGAAGGATTTAGGTGAAGTGTCATGATGATATATGACTCCTGCCAGGGGCCGTGAGAGGCTCTCGGATCGCCCAGGGACAGGATGTGCAGCACCAGGCAAAGGCAGCCACGGAGATGGACCAGGCTCCCCACAGGACAGAAGATGGACCCAGGTCTCACAGGACAGACCGGCACTGCAGCTGGCCAGAGGTCCTGAAGTCGGAAGAGTAAGCCCTGGGACAGGCAAGCAGACACTGTGACTGCACAGCAAAGCGAGTCCGTGGCCCACACTGGACCCAGGTCGCTGAACTCCTGCTTAAAGCCCTTCTTATAGCAAACTTGGATAATTCAATTGAACTGATGTTTCCCAAGGTTTGTTAAAATACAAACTCTCAACCAGGGACAACTTCCCTGTATGATGAACCATATACTGATGACCAGCTTTGCCAAAATGTGTGGCATGCTATGTAAAAAATGGTGCACTACAAAGAACTATTCAACTTTCAAATGTTCCGTGTGCCCTGAAGTGAATTTGCCATTTTGTCTGCACTCACTTTACTTCCTTGTGTGGTTAAAAGAAAACCAAACAGCCCAATCACCTGCTTTACCATGTGGCTTTTAAATTATGGTTATAATTTAAACCTTTCATTGCTTCATAGGAAAAAAAAGTCCTACAAATATATAAGCCAGTGTCCTTATTACCACTGCCAAAGATTCAGTAATTGTCCAGATAATCAAGCAAAACTTGAAAATAAAAGTACATGAATACCATAATAACTATAACTGCAATATATAATATGTAACTACAACATATAACATAGAATATTATATATAATAATTTAATAATATGTCCATGCTTCAAGTATCACTACTCCCATTTTATACATTAAAATGCATGAGAGAAAAATAGAAATGCTCCTGATATTTTTTCCGTAATTATATATACAAATGACCACTTTCGAGTAGTTTATGGTTCCCAGTGGGTGCTGCAGGTTGGGTCACTTGATCTCAATCCCACCTGAAGCTGAGAAACTGAAGACACTCCTGGGACTCCTGCCCTCGGGAATGCAGACATGCAGAGGAATCCTTCCTGTGCACATCAGTGTGAGAAGTAAAACACAAAGGTGAACTTGGTGAGGAGGGGTTATTCCCCAAGGGATTATGGCAGCAGGGAGAGGAAGACTCCACAATAGGCAGAACACTGTGACCCCAAGGTCTGGCAGCATCAGAAGCATTAGCTGGGCAGGATGCTGGCCTGGGGTTAGAGGGGTAAAAGGATGTGGTGGGAGTCGGATGGAAAGAAGCCTGGTCAGACAGGTCAGAGTAGGCTGTTCTACCCAGGGGGCAGCCTGTTCTCAAGGGCTGGGGAGTGGGGCTTCACCAGAGTTTGGCTAACACAAATTCTGTCCCCACGGATGAGTGGGACAAGCAGCTCTACTCATCATCATTGATGAGGCAGAAGAGGAATTTGGAGCATCCGTCTGGACTTGTCCAATGTAAGCCCAGAAGTCCTGTCCAGGTCCTGTGAGAGGGCAGGTTCTTTATGATAAGTGAAGGGATGGAGATTTCTCAGCCTTCCAATATCACAACACGCAGGACTCAAGAGAGCTCTGTGGTGTCATAAGCCAAAGTTTGCAGGTTTGGAGCAAATCCCACAGCCCTCCCAAGTGGCATGAGTTCAAGCCCTGTACCCCAGAAGTTCCCAGAAGGGATTTTGCTTCACGCACTGAAGGCAGCTCATCCGAGTTGTTCCCTTTTTCTGCAACAGTAACACAGAGTAATAGCTCTACTTTGCAGCACAATAACGTGATATCATCATTCACTATTTCTCAAGGGCCCAGAGCACTTAAGGGAAACACCACAAAGAGGCACAGAATTCCCTGGAGTGCTGGATGGGGTCAGCAAAGACAAATCCACCCAGAAGTCTGAGATCCTCTTGCAGGAAGACGGGCAGGGATTCACTGAGTGTGACTGTCTTGTGCCATCGTTCTCACTTCTGCACGATGATGACGGCAGTGGTGATAAAGCCCATCAGACTGCTGTGAAGAGCTAATGTTGCCCCATGTTTAACAATTGTTAGCTCAGCAGCAATTAGCCAAGAACTTGCTCTTCACCCTATAAAACAAAACAAATCTAGCCAGCCTCAGGAATCCCCTCTCGTGACCAATTTGCTTAGAAAAATGTTGGATGTTCACATTTAAGTATGACATGCAATTAATAGATGAAACCTATATGAACATTATTTATTATAAAATAGGAAAATAAGAACATTCAGCAAATTGTGCAACTTCACTGTTCCAAATAGTAAAGTGGGCAAATTCTGTCTCTCAATACACCAACATTAATTAGTGCCGATTCAAGGTTTATTTCGATCTCTGATGTGTTTTAATTTTTCATTCTCACACACAATGCATTACAGACTAGCTCCCCAGTGAGTCCTGAACAAGTGTTTCCAATACAATGTGTTATTAACATGACCAGACTACGTGACTGAAATGCAATTTTAAAGGTACAAATAACAGATCCAAAGAAGATACACCACTTCTGTCCAATTTTCTCTTCCACCAGTTTAAACACCTATTATTTCCAAGAAACCACCTCTCTTTATAATTAAGGCATCAAAAGGCTGATACAATATAGTTATTTTTAAGAGTCAGAGGTAAAGAATATAAATGCTGTATTAATTTCCTACTGCTGCTGCAACAAATTATGGCAAGTTCAGTGGATTCGACACCTCAAATATACCCCCTCCCAGTTCTGGAGGTCAGAAGTCTCTAAGGACTCAGGTCCAGGTGGTGCGGGGCTGATTTTTTTTGGAGTTCTGCAGGAACTGGTCCCTTCTCCAGCTTCCAGAGGCCCCAAGTTGCTGGGCTTTCCGCCCTCTCAGCCTGACCTCTGCTTTGGCCTCACATCTGCTTCTCTGACTCCCAAAAGGCCACGTCATGACACTGGACCCACCCAGCAACCTTGGATATTATCCCATCTCAAGACCCTCAAGTTTCTCACTTAAAAGTTCTTCTGCCTCGTAAGGTATTGTTCACAGGTTCTGAGGATTGAGACATGGACATCTGACCATTGGGCCAACCACAAATGCTGATAAAAGTTACTCAGAGAATGTCTGTGTTGATTTCCTAGTCAACTTTCAAATTTAGGACCCAAATATTACATCACATGCTAATTATACTAACCACTAACAATACAGTCACCGAGATATCAACCAGTAAGACTTATAAAATACAACCAATAATTATGATAAGTATTGAGTGCCTAACATATTTCTAGGACTCGCATGGAGTTTTGGAGAATACACACATGCGTGCACAGATACACCAACACAAAACACACACACATACACAACACATTGACAGATTCACATACATACCAACACACACAAACATGCACACACGCTGATGCACATATTCTTACACACACCTACAGGGACATATATATGGACACATACACACAGAGACACCTATGCACATACCTGTAAACAGAGACACACATGTACAGACACATACCTACACACATACACATAAAATACCCACGTGTGCACAGACACACTGACAGATGCAGAGATATAAGGAGACACGTGTACACACACATGCGTACAGGAACACACATACATGCATACCCACCAAAATTTAAACTCAAACACAAAGTTTTCAACATTAATACTCTAACCTCATTATAATAAAACAGATTATAAACATTTTAATAGTTTGTGATTCTTTTCCTTTTGAATGTAACCATCTCCCACCAAATGGTTCCTCTATATTACAAAAATGAATTTCCTTCATAACCTTTTCCCAGTCTGTCAACCCTTATGAATGAAAAAGTGTGTTAAAGGAAAAAAAAAAACAAGAATGATCAACTTGAGAGGTCTACCTATGACTTGGAGGAGCAGGACTTACTACTGCTATTTACAAAGCAGTCATACCGAAATTTGGAGGGAAAAGAAAAACATGTATTTCCCTTGGGAGCAGACCACACATTCTGGGTTAGAGAAAACCCAGTAGAGAAATTGAATTGTTGGTTTGTTACCTTTCCTGCACATTCTCAGTATCCATCTCTTGCAGAAGCCAGAGCCCAGGATGCTAAAAAGACATTTAACATCTGAAAAATCTGCCAAGTACAGGCAAGTTGAGAGCCACAGACCCTGAGGTTGTTTTGAGACCATACAAATGTTGAAGCTTTCAAAGGAGAAGGCTTCAGCCTGTGGCTTACAGAACCATAGTGCTGGGAGGCCTGGCTCCCTCCTCACAAGCTACCCTCCCGTGACTTCACCAGACAGCGCACAGGGGCTGTGATCAGGGCTGAGACACAGAACATTTTAGTTTCAAGAGACATTTCCCTCCTAAAATGGGAATCAGGGCAGCACTATTGGATTTCTACAGCTAGCTCAACTACCAGCTTTTGAGGGAATCTCAAAAAGTCATAAAAACCAAAATCTCTTGGGCCTCCCTGGGGGCACAACGGGTTAAGCGCAGCACTACGAAGCTATCCAGAGCCACTGCAGCACGAGTTCAACACCTGGCCAAGTAGATTCCCACATGACGCAGCAGACCTCTCCTGCCTCGCCCACTGCTCCCCTCAGCAGTGTACTTCAGTCGATCCGCCTGCTCTGCTCCCCACTCTGTCTCTGGTGAATCCTCTCACCCCCCACACCTCTGGCCTATACCCCTGCTTGTAAGCATAAAAAAATAAAACTTAAAAAAAAAAACCCAAATCTCTTAATTACTCCAGATTCTAAAATTTCCTAAAATACTCTTTCAACATGTATTTAGGATTCTCTTGTGAATCAGGCTAAAGTCCTTTAAAAAACAAACAAACAAAAAAAAACCTATAGCAACAAGATCAATGGATGGCCTGCCTTGGAGGAGACCTAAATATATAAACTTGAAAAATAAATAAATAAATAAATATATAAACTTGAGATTTGAAAGAAATGGTCATAACTGATTCTCCAGCACACAGAGCAGATGTTTCTGAGCACCATGTTTCATTTTCCACCTTTGCTTTGGACAATGATCCCTCTTAAAACTATTAACTTAAACACTAAACAATACTTTCAGATCATTATGTAGCCACACACACAAAAAATGATACAATAATTATGCACTAAAAGTTCCTTCCTAGGAATTTCTAGCATAGTAACACAATCATAACTAAACAAGGAAGCTTAGCATGCTTGTAAGGCAGTAAAAAGGAGCTGTCCTCCAAATAAAACAAGACACAAGACAAAACCTGCAGGAACTTTCTCAAGGGAGCATTCTTCAGTCTCTCAGGCCCCCTCAGTTACAGCCCCACTATAAGAACCACCATTTCCTCATACTTGTCTTTCTGGGCTCATCTCAAGGGTCCCATTTGTGAAACTCCCCCACCCACCCACTTCCAGTTCCCATAACCCTCTTCAGACCCACATCCTGCTTCATGCTGAGGTTTTGCTGGATGTCTGCGAAAGGAAACCTGGGGAGTTACTGTGGGCTGGCCCTGGGAGGCAGAGTACCCACCAGTGAGTTTATGTGAGCCAACAAGCCCATCCTCCTCAGTCCAGTCATCTCTTCAGAAAGAATTCTATATCTATAGGAAGGAAATGCCGTGTCAGAACTGCTCTTAAAAATCAAAGATTCCACCTCCAACCTATCTCATCATTTTGCCCCTAGCAGTAGTTGATAATTCATGGAGCTAAGATAAAAACAAAGGACTGTTGTGAGGGCACATCCAAATCAGTGATCCCTGAACGTGTGTTCCAGGCACTTCTACATCAATCCTCTTTCAGGTTTCAAGTTCAGACTTGATGACTCTTCACAGTCATGTATTATTGTGCTACTGCCCTGTCTCCACTTTTATGAAAATACTGGGACCAGTGTTCTCACCAGAGACACAGGGAACCTCTTCTCAGACAAAAATCACAATTTATAATCCTCAAATGGAAAAGGAAAAATATCTAACATTACATTATTAACATTCTACAGAATCAGACAAAGCCAAAATAGGTTTCCTAAGCCACGTGTGCTAGTCTCACTAAGACACACGAATCTGTGGTGATAAGCAAGCTCACAGCCGAAGGACATTGCTACCAGAGCTCAGCCCAAACCCTCAGCTCCTCACAGGAATGCACACAAATGTTCATCAGCAAGTATGACATCATCCTCACACACCTCCCTCTCACAACCTGATAAAGAATCCTCAACACACTCAAAAAGATCCTCATATAAGGATATTAGTGCCTGCATTCAATTCCGAACATGCAGAGTAAACTATCAGAAGATAAAGCTACCCTCCAACACAATGTTTCAAATTTTCTAGATCAGAGATCTTGTATAAAAATGTGATAGTTTTAAATAAAAATGTAAAAATAGTTTCATATTCATTATCATCATCGTGGTACAACTGATGTAGCAGTTACTCAGTGCACAGCAGTTTTTATTGAAAGTATGATTAACTCATTCCCCTAGAAATCCTAACATAGTCACAACTCAAAACTAACACATCACGATCCCAGAAATCCAGGGAACATTGCATTACAAAAGGAAAAAGTAAGGACACATTTTACTGTTATGATTCACCATCTAAATTTAATGTAAAACAGACAAAAATATCAAGAGACAAATATATCCAGAAAATATTTAATAATCACCACCTAAATTCAAGTCCCCGTGCAAGTACTATGACTGCTTCTCCCATGACAAACTTTTCAAAAGTTAAACTCCAGAATCAACAAGAGAGAACTTTCTAGTGACAGAATGGTAGAAGGTTATTCCCTAAGGAACTTTTCTTTAACTAAATATCATGATGAGGGAAGGACCCAATGATTTTCATATTAACTTACAATCCAGCAAGCAATATTGAAGCTGACTTATAAATATTAGCAACATACTGTATCAAAGTCAATTTTTTTCAATTAAGATCAAGAGCAGTTTTCTTAATGTTTTGCAACACCCATAGCATCTTTCAAAACCACTTCATACAATTTAATGATTAACTCAAGTCAGAAAACAGTAAGTTGTCCTTTTATCTCTGAAATAAAAAGATCCATTTTCCCCCCCAAATAGTTTCTCTTTCTTTCAAAGGGTTCCATTTAATGTAAGTTTGAGAGTACTGCACAGGATAATTTATGGTCCTTGAGTTCTTAGAAAATAAAATATATCACCCCAGTACATCACACACACTGACTGGCAATCCCATAGTTCAGCCAGGTTTAAAAGCATAATAAAGGGGGTGAACACCCAACTGCAGATTTGGGGCTCATGTGAAACGATGTCATGTTGACCTTGGAGCCCACGGTCAAGCCCAGCTGGTATGCAATCATGACAGAGAACTGCTCATCTGCAGATGGCCCTAATACTATGGGTAGGACCAACACATTCAGGTGCTTTACGGATACCTGGTTTGAACTAATACGAAAGTGGCTAACAGTTCCCAAGTATAAACTAAGTAGAGAACCGGTTGATATGCATGCTTAGGTAGGACCAAAAGTCCTAGGACTTGCAATATTTTTTAATTCTATCCAACAAGTATAATTGTCTTATAAAATGTCCTGAAGCTGTTTTCAAGCTATTTACTCCATCCATCTGAGGTAAACCAGGTCTGTCCATCTCATTCATCCTTTATAATTTTCCCCCCAAGAGATTATTGTGTGTGAAAACTCCTCCCTCACAAGATCCCCCCCACTTGCCAATGCCTCTTAAAATTTTTCCTTCATGAAGCCTTTTTGGGTTTAGCAAAGTGCCAAGTGTTTCCTTTCACTCACTAAATCTGTACAATAAAATATTCTGTGCTTTCTACTTAATTAAGAGGAAAAGTTAACAGGGGGAAAAAAAAAAGCCCCAAAGCACATACCTACCCTCCCGGTGTGTGCTGCGGTCGCACCAGGGACATGGCTTAGCCACATGTTCCCCAGCTCCCTCAGCTGTGACTGGGAGGCACAGACAGGAATGTCTGTGGCACAGGACAGGCAAAAGCAGAGCTGTCTGCTGACTACCTCATCTCAGCTCCTGTTTTACATGAGAAATGGCTGTCAAAAAAGTTAATGACAGATGGCTTTTAATAGTTCACCAGAGATTTCTAGTTCTACTCCATAAGAACTGGGCAGGGGCACTGGCTCTCCCAGGGCTTGTTAAATCAGCATTTCCTGGCATCTCCCCCAACCTGGGGACCAAGAGCTTTGGAATGGAACCCACAGTGATTGCAAATTCATTAAAGTTTGTGACTGACAGACAAGCATGGGATCTACGGAGTCCCAGACTGCTTAATGCTGCATAGCTCTGCTCAAGCTGCCGGGCTCAGAGAGGTTCAGTCCTGAAACTCCTGTCCCTGCACATATGCCGATGCAGTCCTGCTGGAAACCACCAGGAAGTCCCAGCTGACTTAACAAAAAGTCATGGAAGGTTCACCACGGCTGCAGGTGGCCTGCTGCTCTGGAGCCTGCACATTTGCCCAAGCAAAAAAAAGCTCCACCAGGTGAGCAGTATCGGTGAACACACAACCTCCTCAAAGCCCCCCAATCAGCAGTATGGTTTTGCCCCTCCTGACAGAGTGTTAGAGACGATCCCTCCACTCTGGGATGTGTACAAGGTCTATGACCTTCCAGCCCTGTGGAGGTGACCACCAGGCTCCCAATGAGAAGAGACCTAAAACCAAAGAGTGTTAAAGCCTCCTCAGTGTCTGCCCTAAAAAAAATCCTTCAGCAGACACAACAATGTGGGGCTGCTTCCATAAGAAACAAGCATGGCCTGGCATCTGAGTGGAGATGTGCAAGGCTGGAATGTGCCTGAGGACCGGGAGGGGGTGGTACAGCTGAGGAACCAGCCACTGGAATCTGACTTGGAGGAAATTCAAGGACTTAAAATTGGTTCCACTGGTTTTGTATCATTGACAAGGCTTGAACCAGGCCAACAGCTGCCTTAGTTTCCACCCTGGGTAACTCTGATTCCCTACCTCTGTCAGTAATTACCACTGTTTCTAACTCATTATAACCGGAATGGGAATGTATCAGTAGGTAATCTTAGCAATCACAACATTTGCTACTGAGTTACAACACACACATTCTGATAAGGGTGGACTTTACACCAGGGCTCTGTTGCCTGGAAATGGGGTCCAACAAGCTCCTCCCCGTGCCTGGGAAACTCATCCTTAAAACCACTTTGCAGATCCCAGAACCTTTGGGGAGGGGGGAGAGCCAAGACACTGTCTCTATGATGCTTCCTGCATCTGACCTTCAGTCATCCCCAAGCCAGCCCCTGTCCCTGCCTCCCTCCAGCCTAACAGATTCAGGAATGTTTCTACCATGCAGATGGCCAGGAAGCCTGGGTTAGTCAAAACCAGTGACTGTCCCAGCCATCAAACCTACAGCACTTTGACAGCTGCTGAGGACAAGGAGGCTAACCCAGCAAATGTTCCCAGGATCTCGAATTTCGGATGCACGTCCATCTGAACTCAAATCAACAACCACACATTCTTCCAGACAAAAACAACGTGGATGACTAGTTAGGCCCTGCCATTGGCCAGGAATTGAAGCTGGGTTCCACCTGTGTTCACAATTTGAGATCAACACAGCAGGGTATAGTGTAGACAGTAGGAGCTGGGATTTCCCCTGGTAAAACAGAACTGAGACTCCTTGGGAACATGGGGCCCTGCCCCTCACCCTGGAAGTCACCCCGACCTGATGAGCTTGAGGCCAGGTGCAGTGCCACGGGACACTCATTACCCCACTCACTTTCACTGCCAGAGAAAACCTAAGGGGTGTTCTCCCATGGCTCGGCTGTCAAGGAAGCCTCACCCTGGGGCAGCCCTGTCCAACAGAAATCCCTATGAAGATAGAAATGCCACTGCCCAGTATAGAAGCCAGTGGCCGTAGGAGCTCTGAGCACCTAAAAGCGGCTGGTATGACTGAAGACAGGGCTGTTAATTAGTAAATCTTGACAAATGTGGTTAATTCGTGTAGTTTTAATTAAGTTTAAATTTACAGCAGCCAGTGGCTAGTGGCTACTACAGTGGACATGACAGCTAAAGAGAGTAAGTTCAGGAAGAAACGGATACCAAAGTTACTCTTCATCACAGACTTGGCTCAGACGATAGCAAGTATGATGTGAACGCCATCGCTGGAGTCAGACCTGCCTTGCCTCCAGCCTCAACACGTGTGATCACCACTGCCGACATTTCCTCCACTGGGAGTAGTGGAAATGCTCCCTGCACAAGAGCAGGACAGAGAGGAAGGACAGAACTTGGCACACACCTGGCCCACAGCCAGCCACTCGCCACCCTTTGCAAATAGACAGTAACTACTATCGCCGGCTCTCACAGAATGGAAGGATTAAGGTGGCAATGTCTACATCTGCAGTCCTCCACGAAGTACAAATGGGAATATACTGTGAAAACACACAGGATTTAAGCAGCTGCTGGGTGGGTTCCTTCAGGCCGCTGCTTCTGCCAAAGTTCAGTTGACAAAAACAGGGATCTTGTAACATTTACTTCCTCTTTTTCAGGAGGAATCCTTTACACAGCTTTTAAAGGGAAAATATCAGCTAGTTGTGCCTTTAATCTAATCACCGACTCGCACCAGGGCCATATCTGCAAAACGTCAATGTTCTCAGAAGGGCAGGTTATATTAGATGGAGAAACAGACTGCTGTGCCAAGGATTTGTCTCCTCTGATCCGTGCAATTTATGGAACCCTCACCAGACATCCAGGTCAGCTACAATTATGTATCTACAATTCCAGAAGAGAGGTGAGGACTACATTACCAAACTCCAGTTATCTAAGACATCTCTTTCTCGAATTTGCAGATGCTTCTGTCAAACACTTGGGACACTAGGAGGAAAACAGCAAGGAGCAAGAACAGTGTCTCCTGAGCCATTCTTCACTAGAACTTTTGACTCATCAGGACAGTGACACCAATAGAGCTTACCAATGGAGGGAACATCACGCGCTGTGCACAACCCATTTGGAAGAGACCCATCTGCAGAGGATTCTTGGCTTTGGTGTTGAAAGTCTGTGTCATACACATCAGCTTACACTTTCCCAAACAACATGACTGTGACTCACGTCACATCAGCCAAAAGGGCTCTGGAATGAAACGCTACCTCGGGAACAAACATCACTGGCTATTTTATTTCTAAGTTGATTCTTTTTGGTCTTCAGGCAGGTTGTGCTGATTTGGCTTAGCCACGTTTTATGACAGTATGAGAGGTTCCAGGTAAAGGCAGAGAAGCTCATAGTTGAATTCTTCCACATTTAGCATGCTGTTTGAGTTGTCCTGGAGACTGCTGACAAACAGAGCAGATATTTCTCCTACTTGAGTAGAAAGCTCAAGTTCACGGTCCCAGCACTTCACACCCTCTCCCATATTTATATGCTTTTTTTCTTTACTCACTTCTCTTTACTTTGGGCTCCAAAACAAGTACAGGATTTCTAACAACTTCATCACTGAAACAGCAAGCAGGAGTTTATACTGTGGACTACAACCTGATGCAAAATTCACAACTAATTTTTGCAGCAATCATAGTTCCTACTTACATTACAGATTAGCACAGATGACAACTTCAACTAATCTATGTATCTGTGGGGCCCATATCTGTTATTTTGAAAACAAACCAACTACTCATGCAATGAGAGTATCTTTAGACAAATGCAAATTAATTTGCTTCCCTTATAAAACAGGTCTTTTTTTTTTCAGGCATTAACTTTTTTTTCAAATGTTTAAGAAAGATTTACTTAATTTTAAAATCTATGGTCTTAGAGAAAAATCCCATAATCTGTAAGCTTCCTGAGCACACCTGTGCCTCAACCTTCTCACCGCTGTGAGCCCAGCAAACAGAACAAAGCAGCACGAGAACCAGAGCACTGGGCCAGCACACAGCCCTGGGGTGAAGCCTGCGGCACAGACTCCCCTCCCTGAGCCGCAGCTTCCCCACAAAGCAGGCAGCCCACAGTCCCAGCCCCAGTGGCTGTCAGACGGGTTCTGGGAGTGCACTGGGGCACGGCACTGTGACTGCCCAGGCATGAGGCAGGGCTAGAGGAATCTGAAGGTAACCCAACAAAAACCACAAACCCCAGCACATCCTGACAAGAGAGACTGCACCTCCCACACCAGTAATGCAGCAGATAAGCAGGGCCATTTCCAAGCATAAATACTCCTGACCTCAGTCTCTATTCTCCCATGTTGGTGTCAGTTATTCAGCAAAAACATACACCACTCAAAACAATACATAATCCCCCATTAATACACAAAGCAATCAACAGAACCAGTCTTGAAGATAACTCATATGTAAGGACTATCAGGCAGAGAAGTTTTCAAAATTATGATTAATATAGTGAAGGTTCTAATGGAAACTGGGCCAACAAACATGATAAGATGAGGAACAACTTCAGCAGAAAGGAAAAAACCATGAGAAAATGTCAAAAGTAAGTATAGTAACAGATGAAGACTGCCTTTGATGGGCTTATCATTAGACTGAGCCCAAGTAAGTGTTGGGGGGTGGGGAGGAATCATTGAAAACAAAGATATGTCAATAATTGCCCAAAACAAAACAAACAGGAAAAAGAGCTAGAGGTGGTGTGAGGGCCCAGAAGACAGCATCCAAGAATGTGGGCCAATATTCAATAGCTTAAGAAAAGGAACAAAGAAGAAAATGGGGAGAGTATTTGAAGAAACAATAACCAAGAATGTCCAAAATCAAAGAAAGACATTGAACTTCCAGAAGTACAGAGACTCCTGAAAAGGGTAAGCTGGTCCACCCTTGTGTAGTGATTCTCAACAGCAAGAGCATTCTCCTCTTATAACTTCTTATAGAAGTTATTCACACTATATAAACACTACATCCCCTTGGGGGCAGGGGGAGGTCCTTCAGATATACTGGAGTAGGGAAACATTGGAAAAAATCATTTGTTTTGATCCACTCAAATCCAAGCATTTTAAACAAGAGTCAATAAAAGAGTACATACTTCATACTCACTGTAGGCAAAAGCAAATAAAAACAAAAAAATTTAGCACCTATGTCTACAGGGGACATTGTATAAATGGTTTTTAAAAATCTGAAATAACCTCTTCCCGAAATTTTTTAAAAATTAGTAATCTGTGCAAAAGTCAGGTTTTAAGAACCTCACTTCAGCAAAGCCCAGCAAAAAACAAAAGGTTGTAATCTAAAGCTTGGGGCTTAATTTGCTAATCTCCCTTGAGAATTAATCATTCTACTCATTTTGAAAGATAACTTAACAGCCATCTGAATTCTGACAGACCTGAATGACCACTGATAGACGCTCCTAAAATAAACATTTAACATGCAGGCTCAGTGACACACCCATGGCATCCTGGCAGACAAATTCAGTGGACATTTCCAAACTTAACCCTTTCTCCCCAACTCTTTGATGTTTTCCCCATCTCCTTCATGGTGATCAGGCCCACCCTGTGTGTACATCCACAGCGTCCTCTCCCAGGTTGTCCCATCTGTCCTGACATCTCCGGACGCCATGCGCTAATCACCAACAAGACATCCTTGTACAGACAGTCCTCCACAAAGCCTGTAACGCTTCCAAAAACGACCATATATCATCCTTCCTTTTCTGCTCCCTTTCCATCTTGTCCAAACCAAAAACCCATTATCTTTGACTCCTCCTGCTCCTCCTCCCTCGTTCTATGCAGCCATCAAAGAGTCCATTTTGCTTTCTTAGTGCCTCATAAGGCATTTCATTTCTCATCACGACAGCTATTTTAGTTACTCATCCAGGGTAAGGGGACTATTAGTAACTAGTTGGTCAGGCAAAATTCGAGGTTCTGGGGTTGTGACCTGCTCTGAGATAGCAGTTCTACCACTCTGAGCCATGTGACCTTATAGACCCTCCTCCCACTCTCCTTGGGTTTCAGCTGTAACATGGGAATAATTACTGTACCTACCACAGAGTTTTTTGAGAAGTTAAGTGAGGTCCTATGCAGCTCAGCACATGTCAACCATTCAAGTGTCAATCTGATGGCCACTTCTCCAATGGAAACCTACCAGGACCTCCCACACTAGCAAAACATGTGCCAAGTCACCTGGTTGCAGGACACTTTTTCTGTTACCCACCCCCATCCACACAGACACCTGTCTGCTACAAACTACTCTCCCATCCCATACCCAACTGCCCACTCACTGACCTGCTACCACTTAGCCACCAGCTCAGGTAGACCAAACTTGGAACCCCACTTTGCTCTGGTGTTTAAACCGCTCCCTTCCTCTGCTATTCACAGTTATCCCAGGGGAAGCCGCTCAGCAACACCCTTTTCAGGAAGCCTTCCCTTCCCTGAGGCTTACCTGTTTGACCTTACCTTACCTGACTGCACTGGTCCCACTTTTAAAAAAGAGGGTATTTTTAGAGCAGTTTTAGATTCACAACAAAATTGAGCAGAAAGTACGGAGATTTACCATGTACCCCTGACCCCCACACACAAACTTCATTATGAACACTCCCACCAGAGAGCACGTTTGTTACAATTAATGAACCTACACTGACACCTCATCATCACCCAGAGTCCAGAGCTGACATCAGGGTTCACTCTTGGTGTCATACACTCCATGGGTTTGAACATCATAAAAGTCTTTTCTTTGTCCTAAATATCCTCCATGTTTGACCTATTTATCTTTTCTTTTGTTATTTGTCTTTTTCCCATCCTTCTTTGGAAACCATTCATCATTTTATTGTCTCCATTGGTTGCCTTTTCCTGAATGTCATAAAGCTGGAATTATACAGCACAATCTTTTCAGACTGCCTTCTTTCACTTTGTAATATGCATTTAAAGTTCCTCCATGTCTTTTCATAGTTTAATAGCTTTTTTAGTGCTAAATAACACTTTCTTGTCTAGATGTGCCACAGCCTTTCATCCACTCACCTAATAAAGGGCATTTCGTTGTCATCCAGGTTTTGGCAATAATGAATAAAACTGCTAGAAACAGCTATGTGCAGCTTTTTGCATGAATAAAGGTGTTTAACTGCTTTGGGTCAACATGGGTGTGATTACTGCATCATACACTGAGTATGTTTAAGTTTTGTAAGAATTCACCAAACTGTCTTCCAAGGTGGCTGCACCATTTTCCATTCCCACCAGCAATGAATGAGTGGTCTGTTGCTCCACATCCTCACCAGTATCAGGATTTGTCTGTGCCATAGATCTGGCAATTCTGATAGATTTGTAGTGTACGAATCTCACTTTCAAAGGCATCTGATTTGCTCTCAAGCACAAAACACTTCGTCACTTAAGTACAGGGTTCCTCACTCCCTGGTGCTGTAGAGCACCAGGAACTCTCTGTCTCCCTTACCAGCACCCATCTCATCTAAGACTCGAAGCTTTTTCTTAATACAAAATCTTTCCTTTTAAAATGCTGCTGACATTTACTTTGTACATAAAATTCTAAAAATTCCCAAGCAAAACAAGTACCTTCGCCTGTTTAATCCAATAATGTATAAGTTACAAATTTGCCAGATAGTAAGGTTGTATGTGTTTTAAAAAACTGGTAACATTTTCTTGAGTACATTTTAGATATTTAGTGCTTCATTTATATCAATTACAAATATCCCTTTGAGAAGTAAACTCAAAGCTAAATGGTACATTTGCTGAGACATATACCAAACTCCTAGGACTGGAAGGGCCTCCACCCAGATGCCTTTCCCAGTCACACATTAGCACTGGCTGGATGGCTGACCTGCCACATTTCTCAAATGCCCTGTACAGCTGCACACATTTCATACAGAGCTCAAGAGTGCAGACTCCCGCCCAACATGAAAACACAGTGATCCGTGTCGCAGGCCACATGTGCTTAAGTTACAATGCAGCTGATTCGATAGCCATAACCATAAATTATATGTATTTATAGTCATGGTTACTAAATAATAATTTTTAAACCATCATTCCAAGTTCTGGTTGCTTTTTTGCAACTAAATTAAAAGACTTATCATTCAGTTTCAGCCTCCAGAGCCATGGAATAACTCAGAGAGTTGGGCACAAAACCTCTTAAGTAATTATCAGCACTCAGTACAGTAGCCTGGGTTTCCCTGAGTCCAAAACATGTGAGATGCATGTCCATCAGGAGAAGCACCTCAAAGGGCTTTGCTGTGTATGGGGTCCCCAGATATGTTCATAGCAACATCCCAATTGAAGTCTCCACTACCTGTAATCACTCTTCTTCACCCAAGTTTAGCCTGGAGTTCTGCCTTTTCCAGAACTTGAAATCTAAAATAACAGGTTCTGTAAAACACATACACAACATCATAAGCGCTGCCGATGTTCTCTTCCCATACAGAATTCAATAAGCACAAAACCACCTAACTATGTTCTCACTATGGTCTCTTTTCCATGAAATGAAACAAAAGAGCATCCCTTTACTCAAGAAGAAAAACGTGTAATTGTCAAAAGTTTGATTATGTTATTTACCTAAACCTCATTAAGGTTAAGCCATTAAGGTTGAATCATTAAGCAAATTTTATTTCACCACCTGTACCTCAGTGTATTTGTTTCCTGTTGCAACAGATTACTGTACACTCATACAAATATATCATTTTACAATGCTTCAGCAATGCAAATGTATCCTCTTACTATCCTGGAAGTTAGAAATCTGAAATGGATCTCACCAAGTACGGGTGTCGCAGGGCTGGTTCCTTCTTAGGTGCCAGGGAGGACCCATTTCTGTGCCTTTTCCAGCCCTAGAGATGCCCTTTCCACTGGGCTTCGAAACCAATAATGGCCAGTGGAACCTCCAACAGTCACTCTGATCATTCACTTTCACGTGTCCTCTCTGACCCTGGACAATCAGGGCCAGTCTCTTTCTTGGGGTCACCTTATCAGCAACATCTTTGCCATGAGCCCAACATACTCACAAGTCCCTGGGTTAGAGGTGCATGTCTGAAGTCAATATTTTGTCCACCATACTTAGTAAGGAAATTCTAATAGGTAGCCCTTTATAAGGATGCTTATGTGTCAAAGCACAGGTAATTTACTTTCAACAAACTCAGGGCTCATTTTGCCATAATAAACTAACGTCTCCCACCCAGGGTTGCAGAGCCAGCTGTCAAAGAGTTGAGATCCTGATCAATGAGGAGGTGGAACTGCTGGGTGTCCTGGGGTCATACCAGGAGTATGTATGGGTGCAAGTCTATCAATCTATCACCATGTCCAAGGGCATGCACAGGGGATACACCTCCCTCCTCAACTCTGTTAGCAAAACAAACAAACAAACCAACCAAAAAAAAAGCCTGAAACTGAACAGAAGAAACTATTTGAGCAAACCTGAAACTAACCAGCCATGAACACATCAAGTTACAAAGCAGCATAGCATCTGGGCACAGTGAGAAGGAAATCAGACTGAAGGGTGGTGCAGGAACCACCTGAGGGTTGTAAGCAATCTAAATGCTGCACACTGAAGCTCACCAGAGCTCCCAGAAACATCCCAACATCCTCCTAGGGAAGATGGATGCCTATGTCCCCAGCTCACTAGACAAAAAAGACTGGACAACTCTAATTCATGCAGAGCTTGATGGATCAACAAGCTCCACCAGCCCCAAGAGACCAGCCCAGGTTCTGCAGCACCCAGGACACCAGATAAAAACCAGAAATTTCAGGATCAGTAAAGTCATCTACTCACTGGCAGGTAAGACCAGGTAGACAAGTCATACCAAGTTGCCCCTGGACGTTGCCATGTAGTCTACTCCATCCCATCACCTCAGGTACTGCTGCTTTAAATAAACTGCCAAATAACACCCAATTAAATACATCTGCTTGTACACGTGAGTGTAAATCCACTAAAAATAATTTGATTCTATTATGTACCAGTGTTCTTTATTATCAGGATCATGCATAGCTAAAACATTTACATAAAGATTCTGAAGCTGATCTGGTTGGGGGAGATGTATTTTCTATTCTCTAATACCAACCATTTTATCTGTGTTTTATTGTTTTTATGGCTTTCTACTCATTTTATGGGAATACGTCTTGCTCTTAACAACTGTAGTATTACTTCAACCACAACTGTAAATTTATAAAATCTGTATTTAATAATTAAATACCCAAAGTAAACAGTAAAAAGGAACTTAAAGAAGAGGTCCATTTTCTTCTCCTCTATATCAAACCTATATTGAAATTAAAAACAACACACAAGGTAGGTCTTGATTTTCAAGTCCATGTTTTGGGGTCATCTTGGGTGGGCTACAACATATGGAGAGAGGCATTGCAGTTACAGCATTTTCACAAAAAGACCATTTGGGTAAACTTGGGCACTGGACTTGGAAGATTAATTGAATCATGAAAATAAATCACCAACACAATTTCTCCAAGACTAAAATCTCTTTAGTCTGGATAGATAACTGGACTGATGAGTAGGACATGAGAATGCACAAATATGAACATAATGAAGAAAAAACCAACGGCCTATTGGCTTTCTCTTCGTTAATATGAATCTTATCAAGAAAGCGAATTTAGAAGTATATGGCTTTTGACTGGTAATGACTCAAAAGCCTGGTGTTCAAGCAAGCAGAGTAGATAGCACATTTATGTCAAAGTTTAACAATAAAATCCTGCAACTCTCAAAACAATTCTAATTTAGATTTTAAGAAGAAACAAGCCTTATGTTATCTTTTAGTTTATTCCCTGGCTTAACTATTCAGTCACATTGACAAGTTGCTCTAGTTTTTGTTTTTCCCCTGGAAGTTATGTTGTGTGCACTCTTAAAGCTGTAGTTTAGTAGTATTTATATTTGATTCTAAGGAGGCCCAAGTCCTCGGAAATGAAGAATCTTAAAAATCAAGACACTTAAATTCATTGTGGGGGAGACACACGGATGTGAGGGCACTATGGATTCAAAGCCAGAGCACCACCACCCTGACAAAACAAATCCGTATTAACTGCTCTTGAAGCATAAACAGTACACAGTCATAAAGAAAAGAGGGAGGAACGGTAAACAGGAACATGTCCTCAGCATCAGACGGGTCCGGAGCAGCTACTTCCTCCCACTGAGAAAGTCAGATGCACGGGGCACATTATTCTTCCTTCAGCAGCGTCAAGTTTCCATTCAATAAAAATGTTGTGATGATGTTGCATCATTAACATCGTCAGGAGGAACAGGTAAGAGCACATGGAACCCAGGGCAGGGCACCTGCTGCCAGCATCATAGACCAGCAGGCTGACAGTCCCTAAAAAAGGTATCATTCATTTATAGCCTTAAACTTATGGATTAAGATCTAGTTTGGAAGTTCAGTTCTAAAAACAAACAAAAAGGATTTTTTTTTTTTTTTTTTTTTTGCAAATACTACATTTGGGGTTTTTCTTAAATAAGCTACCTTTTTTAGTAAAATTTAGTATGCATATTTTTATCAAAAAACCCAATAAAAATACAAAATATCAAATAACTTTGTTAAGTGCAGATCTCCTATTTCAGTTCTCCTGTCCTCCAAACTTCTTTATTGCATTCACAGACATTATTTTATGATTTCTTCCTGAGATTCCTGCCAGGGGCTGGAAAAGTAGCTACTGACTGGCTCGCAGATCTGCCTACCAAGCATGCGGATTCCTGGAACGACTCTTCTGTTCCTTCTCTCCTCTTACCTACTCTCTCCACCTCAAAAAAAAAAAAAAAAAAAAAAAAGGACATTTTCCAGCAGCTGAAAAGCGTGGTGCAGCTGCAAGCACTGGAGCCACAAGCAGCTCCTATTGCAGGTCCATTTGACTAAATGCCCAACTCTGACTCAGACTTGTGATGTTTAGAATATCTTTTATTTTATTAAATCACAACTCATGTCCTAACTGCAATGCTCTGTGACTGGCCCTCCAATTCCAGGTGAGACTATTAAGCTCTGTGAAATGTAGTTACATAAGCGTGTATAAAGAAGGCTGTAGGCCAGGAGCTGAGTTGATGCTGGGTACTGTGGGGCACAGAGTGAATTCCACCTCAAGAAGTGTAAATGTCTCCCCTTAAGTTCCCAATGCAACCATCTAAAGGTACTTACAACCATTACCCAACCTTAGCCCAATGGTTACAATATTTGGATTTGTTTTCACTTTACCCCAATTTTAAACTCCAAAGTGTCAATATCCAGGGAGTTGTGATTCCATTTGGAATACTGAGCAGACTCAGGAAAATTCCAACAAATGTGGCTGTAGAGGCAAGATGACACCAGGGAGCACAGGTTCTCACTGGAGCTGCGCAGACAGGTCAAAAGGGAAAGGAGTCCTGGAGCCCTCAGTGACTTTTTAGGCTTTTAATAGTCTTTCACAGAGAGGCAACCAGGTGCAGGGCAGGCAACAGGGCCGGGGGACCGGGGGGCTGGCAGGCCTCCAGCCCCGAGCGAATCTTCAAGCTTTCTTGGGCCTCTCTGCTGCACCCCGAACAGTCCTCTGCTCCATGCTTTATCTGCTGCTGCTGCTGCTTCTCTGCTTATAAGCCCAGTCTCCAGCCCAGGTGTACCCACTCATGCAGGCCCACACCCCACTCTGGGTGCCCGCCATCAGGCATGCGCATAGGCCTGCAGAGGTCCATCATCGAGGGGAGGGCGGAAAAACCTGACAATTCTCATTTACCCTACAGTGGGGTACAGGAACTGCCCCAAGGGACTGACAGAGCATTTGAACAGACTAATCTGAAATGCTTAAAGCTAAGCGAAGATTCAAAACACCAACACAGGGGTTACAGTAGAAGACTAAAGAAAGGATGACACACTGGTCATAACCAATTCCGAGGAGGGGAGGCCTCAAGGCTGGAGGCAGTGGGGACCCCTGACCGGGGGTGGGGGGTGAAGGCAAAGCATGACGGTCATCATTCCAAACACAAAGCTGCATGATTTGGAAGGTCAGGGAACATCTGTTGGCATATCTAAGGCTGGAGTAGAAGAGACCCTCTGGTCTGCAGTGACACAGACACAGAAAGAGAAGAGCACAAACACGAGGCAGAGACACCTTGGGCCAAGCCTTCTCTAACACCGCCAAGATCTGTTTCAATGGGAAGAAAGCTCAAGCAAACAAAAGTGCCCGTCCCACACTTTCTTGCCACAGTAAATGTCTTTTAAATTAATAAATTATATCATCATTAAAGATACTTCCTGACCTCTCATTTTGTCTACTACTGCAAATGATATTCAAAGAGATTTAGAAGACCAGGCCAACACAAGTACTCAAATCCCTGCTCTGCTACTGCATTCACCACTTGTGCGTTTGTACACCAGTCCCTGTGCGCAGGAAAGATACCCCCACCCCTGTTTCCTCGGGGCTTCTCCACCCATGGGCACTGCCTTCAACCTGCTCCCAGTGAGCCCAGACTGCCCACTGGAGCAAGGGCTAAGGGACCTGAGCAGCTATAAGTCAGTAAGTAAACAGTAATTTGTGTCATGAATCTGGAATCCTAAGACTGAAGAAGCCCTCAGAGACTCACATCTGAAGCTTTCACTTCCTGTCACCAAATCACAACAGCAACTCTATAAACTAGTTGGATGATCAGACCAAAGATGGAAACACACCCACTCTCCGCTCAGCAACCACAAGCCTGTACCCACACCATCACTGTGCACAAGTGTCTCAGGAATCACCAAGTGGTTTAAACCAAGCTCAAATGCCTGCAGGAAGCAGTGGGGGGTAAATGTGTGAAAGTCGGTTGGGGAGGGCAAGGGGAGGTTCTCTCCTCAAGACACAATCAAACTTTTATTCCAGCTTTACTGAGATGTAGTTGACAGAGAACACTGTGTAAGTTTAAGTTGTACACAGTGTACATGGTGATGATTTGATACTGATAACCACATTAAGTTAATTAACACCTCCACCACCCCTATCACTACCTTTTTGTTGTTGTTTTTCTGAGAACATTTAAGATCTACTACCAGAGCAATATTCAAGCACACAACACAGTATAATTAACTATGTGCTAGACACTAGATTCCCAGAACTTGCTCATCTTATAGCTGGAAGTTTATACCCTTTGACCAACATCTCCCCATTTCCTCCAACCTCCACCCCAGAGAGCCACCAATCTATTCTGTTTATATGAGTTTGGCTTTCTAAATATCATCTATAAATAAGATCATACATTTCACTTGGCATAATACTCTCAAGGTCCCTCCAAGTTATCATAAATAGCAAGATTTCCTTCCTTTTATGGTTAATATTCCACTGTGTATACATACCACATTTTCTTTATCCATTCATCCATCGATGGACAACTTAAATTGTTTCCATGTCTTGGCTGTTGTAAATAATGCTACACTGAACATGTGGGTGCTAATATCACACCAAGACAGTGATTTCACTTCCTATGGCTATATATGTAGAAGTGGGATTGCAGGATCATGCAGTAATTCGATTTCTAATTTTTTGAGGAACTTCCATGCTATTTTCCATAGAGGCTATACCAATTAACATTCCCACCAATAGGGTACAAGGGTTCCCTTTTCTCCACATCTTCATCAATGCTTCCTAATTTTTGTGTTTTTGATAATAGCCTTTCTAACAGGTGTGGGTGATAATCTCACTGTAGTTTTGACTTGCATTTCTCTGATGACTAGTAAGGTTCATATTTTCATGTACCTGAAAATATGTATGTCTTCTATGCAAAAATATCTTTTTTTTTTTACTGGCAAATTTCCAACAAATGTTTATTTTTTTTTTAATATATATTTTTATTGTTATTTATGTCTTTTACATTTTGTATTCCCCTTGGGTGGCCCACCACCAATTCACCCGTGATCCATCTCCATGGTCCCTTGTGTTCTTTTCTATTCCATTTTGTGCGCTTTTCCTTCCCTCCCTCCGGCCCCCGGCCCCCCGCTGATTGTCTCTCTCCTATTTGGTTTCCTTATAGTCCTGTTATAAGTGAAACCATTCGATATTTTTCTCTTTCTTTCTGGCTTATTTCACTGAGTATGATCCCCTCTAATTCCATCCATGTCGCTTATGCAAAAATATCTATTCAAGTCCTCTGCCTATTTTTTAATTAGGCTGCTTGCTGTTGTTTTTGCTATTGTGTTGTATGAGTTCTTTATACAGATCTTCCACAACTTACAATAAGATTATGTGCATGTAAACCCATCAAAAGCTAAAAATAGGGCCTCCCTGGTGGCACAAGGGGTTGAGTCTCAGCACTGTCAGGCTATAGCCAGCCACTGTGGCTTGAGTTCAATCCTCAGACAGGAAGCTAACCCAAATGGTACAGCAGACCTCTCCTGTCTCGCCTGCTGCTCCCCTCAGCAATGTATTTCAGTCAATCTGCCTGTTCTGCTCCCCACTCTGTCTCTGATGAATCCTCTCACACCCCCCATACCTCTGGCCTACACTCCAGCACTTGTATGCATAAATACATCAATCTATTTAAAAAAGCTAAAATTATTGTCATTATAAATGCATTTAATACACCTAACATACTGAACAGCTTAGCCTAGCCTATCTTAAATGTGCTCAGAATACCTACATTAACCTACAGTTGGGCAAAACCACCTAACACAAATCCTACCTTTGTGTTGAAAAACTCATGTAATTTCTAGAAGGCTGTACTGGAAGTGAAAACCAGAGTGGTGGTGTGGGTTCTCACCATTAATGTACACAGTTCTCTGAAGCATTGAACTGAAAATACTTGCTGGCTGATGAGAATGCTACAGAGACAGTCATCAATTTCCCTCCCTTTGATGAGGCCTAGAATAGCTGGAATGCAGTGGTGCATCCACAACAAAAAATGCAAAGTTCACTTTCTAATGAATGCATATCAGTTTTGCACCATGATAAGATTAAAAAATCATTAATCAAGCTATCATTAAGTAGGAGAGCATCAATAAGTTCAAAACTTTTTAAATCCTTTGCTGATCACAGTGAGGAATGATTCCAAGTTTGAAGCCTGGGCTTCATGTTCAGTTGCCTGTGGGTGAAAGGAAATAACCACGTCATAAAAGTTAAATCTCTCATGTTACTCACTGACATCACAGTACTTATCCCAAAATAGTTAGAAGTACCTTCCAATTAGGAAATATTTCAAAACTAACACATTCTTTAATTATTAAACCTGTAAAATCCTCATTACGTTACATTTACATTACTCATTACATTAATATAGTCCAGATCTCCAGAACTCTGTCTACTATGTAAAAGACAGCGATAAAATCTTGAATCATTTTACTGGATGGATCCGGACCCAAATCCAGCGAGTCCATCTGGTCCTACTAGAACTCATGCACTGTTATCCACTTTTACAGTCATCCACTTTCTTGGATTTAGACCCCATTTCACTGACTTTATAGCCACACAGTTAGCTCTCTGGAAGACAGAGCACCTCACAGACACTCTGTAGATTCAGCAAGGCATCTAATAACTCCTCACTCAAGATTGTATTCTCAGGTGGAACTGGGCCTGACTGGGCTAATTCTGCAGCAGTGATACTCAAACTTAATGGCATCAGACCACCAAGGCTTGATGAAGATTTCTAGGGTTCCATCTGGTTTCTGACTCAGGAGGGTTAGGGTGGTACCAAATCATTTGCATTTCTGACATGTAAACCACACTGTCAAGAACTACCCCCCTGGAGTTCTCCCCACCCTGCTATTACATCATGATGAAACATCATTTCCTACTCTTCCACAGTGCATAAAGGACACTGATCATATGGCGATATTCTCCCACTGTTTACAACAACAGCAGTTCCATCTATCTTGTTAAAACAAATTCCCTGAGGATTCAGATTTACTACATAGCATGCAATCATTAAAGATGACATTTTATAAGAATATTAGTTAACACAGAAAGTTTGCATGCTATATTACTAGCTAGAAAAAAAATGAAATAAAGTTTGTAATTCAGAATATAGCAGTATTCATTTAAAGTATGGACAGGTGGGGCCTCCCTGGTGGCACAGTGGTTGAGCGCTGCGCTGTGGAGCTGTCGGCAGGGGCGATGCAAGTTCGACGCCCAGCTGGGGAGAATCCCACGTGGTGCAGCAGACCTCTCCTGCCTCGCCCGCTGCTCCCCTCAGCAGTGTATTTCTGATCTGCCTGTTCTGCTCCCCACTCTGTCTCTGGTGAAGCCTCTCGCCGCTCCACACCTCTGGCCTGTACCCCAGCTGTATGTATAAATAAATAAATCTTTAAAAAAATAAATAAATAAAGTATGGATAGGTGGCAAAACAGATGAATGGACCAAGGAGAGATATAGAGATAGAGATATATATATCACATCTATATATGTGTGATATATATGTATATGTGATAAATATGGACTATATATGTGATATATATGGAATATTATTATATTATATGTGACATATAACATATTATATTATACATACTATGGAATATAAATATATATGGAATATTATTCAGCAATCAAAAAGATAAACTCATGCCATATGCAGCAACATGGCTGGAACTGGAATTATGGGATTATGTGAAGTAAAATAAGTCAGAAGGAAAAAGAAAAATATTGAATGGTTTCCCTTATAGGTGGAATATATATGCTTTTTAAAATGTTTCTTGATAAAGCTGATTTTATTAATAATAATAATTTTTAATAATAATAAATTATTAATAATTTATTTTTCATTGTCATTTATCCCAGCATTCAAGTGCGGCTATAGAAACGCATTATCTTTGAGTCTAAGAACTTAGTCATTCCTCCACATCTGTGACATGAAGATGAAACCACACGGGTACACAAGCTTTGAAAGCATCAGAGCATGAGCAGGAAAGACTTCTGAAAGCACTGATTTGACTGCTCAGCTCCATTTGGAAACTCAAATTTCTTTCCACTTAAATGTTCACCGCATTCAAAAGGCAACAAGATCTGCCATATTAAATTTTAATATAATTGCATTTTTATTGTGTACGGATACAAAAGAAGTGTCCCCTGAGTGACTTGGGATCCACTCCAGCTAAAGCTAGACATGCCATTCCTGCCAGCCAGCAAAAATCAAAGGAAGGCCTGTTCAGCTTCCTCCTAGCAAAACACACAGCCTATCACAGGCCTGCCATCCACAGTGAGCCATAAAGCTTTTGTAAAGTCCATTTATAAATACTTTAAATATACAAGATACAGAACTAAGTAACTCCCTCATTCAAAAAGGATTTATTCAACAAACCCTAAGCAAGCATTTGCTCTAGTGGGCCCTCTGAGGAAATTACAAAATAACACTATCGTTGCTAAGATGGAGATTCACACATGTTGCCATAACAACACACAGCCGGAACCAACTGCATTTGGGCAGAAGGGCTGGGTCCCAATAAGTAAATCAAGCCCTAAAAAACCTTTAGCATCCTGAAAATCCTCTGGCATATGCCTGCTTCACCCACACCCCTGCAGACATGGCCTGCAGGCCCCATCTCCACCCACCAAGTTTTCTAAGAGCAGATGAAAGAACTCAGATGACCACAATCCCTCTCAATGAGGATTACCTTAAATTGCATTTCTGCTAGTCTGCATTTTAGATCCAGGTTCCTAATGTCAACTATGAAAAGGATAACATGTCAGCCTAAATTATAGTCATTTCTCCAGCTAGTTGCTCCATACACTAACAATTACAAAACAACTTGAACCCTACTGCAAGTACAACAAGCCCTCTGTTACCCATTGGCCTGGTGGAGCTGCTTGGTGAGGGCTCTGGCCGGTATTCCCGCCTCTGCTGGTTTTGGTCAAATTGACATTAAGTCCCGTGACGATGACTCAGAGACAGTCACACACCAGCTTCAGCACAGAGGAAAAATCATAATAATTTAAACACATCCTAAAAATGGACTGTTGGTGAAGCCAATTCCTAAATTAAGCATTGCTCAGGGGGCTTTCTCAGCTGGCTCAGCTCTGGTGACAAGCTCCTACTCTCCACTCTGCTGGGAAGGCGGTTTTGATGCTTTCTTTGCTTGGACCTGTGTACCGAGCTACGCCCAGCTGGTTCTGTGGCCTCAGCTGCCAGCACCAAACAAGATGTTCTAACATCGTCAAATGCTGCTTGGCACAGCTTTGGACCACTGGTAATAGGCAACGGAATGATGAACAGGATGAGGAGGGGCTTGGGGAAAATAGGAAAAAATTAATTCTAAATTCTCAAGTGATTTTAAGCTATGCAAGATCTTAAATGCAATTCCACATAAACTACCATTTCCACTGAGGTGATCTTATGTCCAAATAAATAAAAAAATGATCTTTTAAAATTGTATTCAGTCTTTTTATTATCTACAAATAGGAAACAGTCATCCCGAATACAATTTTAAAAATTAAGAAATTTACCTGAAATTATATATAACAAAATTTACTCTTAAATGACCACTCTCCAAAAAATTTAAATATTGAAGGCTACTGCATCACACAGGAATAGCATAATGTTATAACGATTACCACTGAAACCCCTTGAAAAGGGATCAAGGCTTTCTTTCCTAAGTGGCACATCAAGAGAGATTTTCAAAAAAATAGAAACTAAAAGAATTACTTCTAAAAAAATTACATGATAAATCATTTGAACCATTCCAAATTAAGACTACTTAAAATTAGGGCCTCCCTGGTGGCGCAGCGGTTAAGCACTGCTCTGTGGAGAGGTCAGCAGCAGCGACGCGAGTTCGACGCCCGGCCAGGGAGATTCCCACATGGCGTGGCAGACCTCTCCTGCCTCGCCCGCTGCTCCCCTCAGCAGTGTATTTCCTTCGATCTGCCTGTGCTGCTCCCCACTCTGTCTCTGGTGAACCCTCTCGCCGCCCCATAGCTCTGGCCTGTACCCCAGCTTGTATGTATAAATAAATAAATCTTTAAAAAAAAAAAAGTAAAGGAAGCTGATAAGCTTTGACTAAATTGAAACAATAAAAACAAGGAACCAAGCTTCATTTCTATTAACCCTCATCATGCCAATATAAATATTAATAACTGCTAACATGTGCTGAATGCTTGACTTGCCAGCTACTGTTTTAAGTGTTTATCTTAGTGTGTGGTCTTCATGACCACCTGTGACCGAGGTACAACTGTGATCCAGTTTTAGAGAAGTCGAGGAAAGGTCAAGGAACCTGCCCAAGGTCACACAGCTGCTGGTAGGGCTCCACCAGGTCCAATGGCTGGCGATCCACTCCTTAACCTGCCTCTCCTGACCAGCACTGCTCCCCCCACCTGCAGCCGGGAACCATTCCCAGAACAGGGCGGGGGCCGGAGGTGGTCATACTCCACTCACTGGCACCTGGAGAAATGGTGACTGTTCTTCCTCATCTGGTCTCCTTTTCTTGTTCCTTTCTCCATCCCACACACTTTTGTTTTCCTTTCCTTTTTCACTGAGCCCATGAAATGGCTCCCCTAGTTTCAAGAGGCTGAGTGTTACACCCAAAGACATTCTGGCTCATTCCAATACCAAAGATGGGAAAGACCTGAAGTGAACCAGGACCTGAGATCAGCTGGGTGAGCCCAATGGGGGAAGGCTGAGCCCCACAGAGGTCACACAACAGGGAATCAAGACTAAAGCCCCACTTCAGTTCTTGCACTAGAACTGCCATTTGGGATCATTCATGAGCAAATCAGTTCATTACCCCCCAAGAACCATTCATATTTATTCTTTGGTTCAGATACAATTCAGTCAGAGAAAAAAGACCAACAGTCTCATCTCCTAAGGAAAAACTCATCTCCTTCCTTTAGGCTTTGTCCGCCTGTCATTAAAAGTGGATCTAATTATGTTATTCACTTTGCCAGGAATTATTTTAGTTGTAAGAGACTTGCATAAGTAAGGGGCCATTGTCCTTAAGGGAGAGAAAGGTGTAAAATGGGGCTGGCATGTAGCAGCAGCCCCAAGACACCCCTAAAGGACCCACACTGCTATTCATCCCATCCTCCACACAGCTCCCCTTCCTTTACCCCACAGGCTACTTCTTCATCACCAGCCATCATGACTGTATTTCAGGCAAGAAAAGGCTGAGAGTTGCTTATTTTTTAATTTAGAAAGAGACACTGTCCCCAGCAATTTTGACCAGCATCATTCTCCTAGCTGCAGAAGTGAGTTATGGTTTTTTTTAACTAGGTGCACTGCTTCCCCAAACAAAATTGGGACTTTGTTAATAAGGAGAAAGGAAAAGATGGGCTATACTTGGCAATCAATGTCAGACATCCCTGCTCTTAGCACAGCCCAGAAGTCACGGAGAGCATCCCATCTGAACATGCTAACATCTCAACCTGGGATTGAGGCTATTTTTGACTACTTTTACACCACCCACAAAAAACAAAACAAAAAAAAAAAACGGGACTGCAAAGAAAATTAGACATGAACTAAGTGTAAGGAAAATCCTTAGTCTGCTTCAAAGCACAGGTGAATTTACAGTAAGAGCTGCAATTTAAACTGCCTGCAGAGTACAGCAGCCACACAGCCACTGCCTGGTGGCACCAGCAGATCCTTTCATCCACCATTGATGTGGGTAAACTGGACTCTTATCACTCAAATCTTCACAAAAACATCTCCTTGGCAGTGCCTCATGAGCACAGACACCCCACACATGCGTTCACACAGGGCTCATCTGCCATGCACTAATACCACCATCCTGACTTGGCTGAGGTTTTGCTGCATGTGCAATTTTTCTTGATGATTTTGGGATTTACCCAAATACTGACATGCAGAATTGAGACCTGAACATTCCAGCTGTAGTCTCAACACCCCACAGTAGTAGTAACTCAGTTTGGTTCTCACAACTACTCCCCAAGATACTTAAATAATGGGGAAACCAAGAAACAGTTTTAATGGCAGGAGAGTACACAACCTACTAAGCAGTGGAACTGGGGTCATGACAAAGTTTACCCCGTGCTCACATCTCTCTTGGCTGAAATAACATCCAAAATTAATGAGGTAAATTATTCCTATATAAGCCAGCCAAGATTGGCCTCTGAGTATGGCCTGGATGGTTTATTTCTTCACTCAGAACAAGATCTGTTGCTAGCTCAAGAGTCTGCCAGCACCAAACTCAAATTTTTAGATATCAAATAGCTTTAAAATAGCCCAAACAAGCAGATTCTAGCCACTGAGAGCTTGTCTGCTTTGCTGACTTCTGCCTCAGACGACTTGTCTGCTCTGAGAGTGTGCCAGGTCCAGGAGGGGGGTGAAGGTGCAATGAGAACTACAACCTCCCTCCAGGGTGGCATCAGACATACAGGAGCACAGCTACCAGCAGGAACTGCAGTGCCCTTGACCCCTAAGGGATGCCAAAGTGTCACCCAGCAAAAACAGGAGAAGGGGACACCCTGTCGAGAAAATGAAGAGCAGAGCCCTCAAGTTTTCAGGACACCACCACCAATTTTCTGGAGCCAAATATGCAGGTTTCTCAGCTTTGGTGCTGGTGACATTTTGGTCATTTGCTGTGTGTGTGGTGGAGGTGGGCGTGTGTCCTTTGCATTGTTGGGGGCATGTAGCTGTGTCCCTCTCTCCCCACAGATGCCAGTGTCACCCAACCCCAGTCCTGACAATCAGAGGTGTCCACGGCATGGCTGGCAACCCTGCCGGGTGGGTGGGATCACTGTAACTGAAACCACAGAACCAAGCAGGTGAGGCAAATTCATGGAACATGGGGCCAGAGGGTCCTGAAGAGCTGTTCAAGATATTTGTTTTTCATTTCTATGGGTTTTGGCCCCACGGATCAGGGATTAAATGAGTTCTCCTCAGAGAACTGATCCCGTACAGCAGACAGGACAGTGCTGAATGGGCTGGCCAGAGTAGCTGGGTCCTCCTTGCCTGGACGCACAGAAAAGGAAGTCACAGCCTGATGTGGGGTCGAGTGCAAAACAGAGAAGAAATGGCCACGGGAGACACCTCGCCACAGGGGCTAGTGACAGGACTCTGACCCCCAGGTTTGCTGCAGGAGCTTTGTTAACTAAGAGTGAATTCTTACAACAACCCTAAAAGGTGACATTCATGACTGCCCCCTCTCCTGAGGAAGGAGCTGACCCAAAATCGACAGAAACAGGATTCCAGGGTTCTAATTAATTCCAAAGCCAGGGCCCTCTCAGGGAGCAACACCTATCCACTCCGCAAGAGTGGGTATGGGCACTGAGAGACCCCGCTCTACCACCCCCATGTCAGGCCAGGGGGCTGCTCCACACAGAAACCTCTGTTACAGATGTTACAGATGGAACCTGTGCTTGAAGGATGATGCTCAAACCTGACAACATGGGAAACGGGTCTGTGGTGTCAATGAAGCCACCCATTAAACAGGTACCACACTGGCCCTCGCACTCAATCTCATTGCAACAAAACAGCCTGAAGGTCACCACTGAGAGGCAGACAGACAGAGTTGGCCACAAGAAGGGGCAGTTTCACAGCAAGATTTGCTTAGCTGAGACATACACATTCATGGAAAGCTAGCCACCTCTGATACCTAGCACATTCTAACCAGATTTGAGCCAAGCATTCTCCAACATACACTGTGCTAGAGAGAGCCCTGACAGAGAGGAAAGGGAACTGGTTTCCACGCTGGCACTACTAACCAGAGCTCGCCACTAGCTGAGCCCCACCGCCGCCCCCCCCCCGCAACCTGAGGGATGAGGGGCACTCATCGACTGAAGATTATTTGCTCTCATCTGTAAAACAACAAAGTCCATCTGAACTCTGCACTTCCAGAGCTAACAATGTGTGATAAACTCCAAGGTCCTGGCAGAAACAGACCACATCTGGAACCCAAGGAGAGGATGCAGGTTATGAAACCACACAACTGTCCACCAGAGCACTAACACTACTCTGCTTTTCAGGCTTGCTTTTCTGGTCTTTTGTTTGAGTAATTAAAGATACTGCTGACAGGGAAAAAATTCACTATGAAACTGGAGGGAAAAAACATTTTCTTTCCAAGGAAAGATTTTTAAATACTTCGATACACATTTTTTAATAGTTGTAATTATAGTCCCACTTAATGTTAAGCACTTTAACTAAATGAAAGGTTAATTATACAGACTGGCAATGATAAAAGTAAAATAACATATAAAATGCCATAATGAATAATTAATAAGACCTCGTTGACTTGGTTTGAAGCAGGGCTACAATGCTAATAGACCCTAGGCTGTCCTGATAGTCTTTAGTATGGGGGAAATTTTATCAAGTAAATCAAATATCTAGTAGCCAAAAACATAGTACATAACAACTATTTAACTCTGTCTTAAAAATAAAGGTGAAAAATCTCCATTAGTTTCATACTTACACAGATACCAAAAAAATGAGCCATAGTAGCTAAACACACTTTGTGGTACAGAATAGGGAGGACATATTTGTGGCAAAAGAGCTAGGATTGTCTTCTACATTCTGATAAGCTGTGTTAAAGAATCATTGTGTAACAATGAATAACCATCGGGAAGTAAGTGTGTGATGAATACACAAGCAGCAGAAGGGCTCTTGCCCTCAAAGAACATTGTTAGGGTATAAAATAATTTAAATTATTTAAAGCAATCATTAAAATTATTTCATATCTTATTAATTTAATTAAAATAGCTAAGAATCAAAATAATTTCAATTTTGAATGTAATTAAAATTAATGCAAATAAATTGCTTCAACTAATAATTCAATGTATTAAATTTACTCAAATGATTTTTAAAAGTACCATTTGCTTTGGTACTTTGTATTTATTGCATTTTCCCATCTTTTAGAGTAAAGTACAATTCTTCCCACCAAAAAATATGGCGTATTCTGGAGTCTTATTTTTCTCAGGCTTTTAATCTGTCCTTTGGGGGGCATAGTGTAGATACCTCCATTTTAATTAAATCTTCACAAGAATATGTCACCTGCAGGGATTCAATTTTGCTTCAAGAAAAGTGACATGTGTGATCACATTTGATCTACAGTTAACTATCAGTATTAATAGTGCTCAAACGTAGTATCACTTGTGACAATGACAGAACTACAGGATGGAGCAGGACAGTTACTATTAAGCACATCTTGGTGTCAAAGCTATCAAAACATTTTTACAAGAGCATTCTTTAATGAGTGGCTCTTTAGAGAGAACTTCAAAGATCTTTTTAAAACTGATTTTAAAATTAGCACAAATCTTTCCCAAACATTCACTCATTACTAAAAATCCATTGTCTACAGTCCCACAAGAAATAGCTAAAAGTTAGGAAAGCAATATAATTTCAAAAATGTACTCCAGTGATGGGCTCCTAGGTAGTGTCCACAGAGTGGAGCTTGGGGTTTTTACATTTCCATTATGTAATTATGAAGCCTAGAGAAGGCATTTTAACATTTTTATATGGATCCAAAATAAAATCAAAACACCATTTCCAACTTAATGCTCTATTTAAAATGTAATTTCCATTAAGTAAGTCACCAATATCCAGTAACCAATATGCCAATGGAGTTTTGAAAGCTTTATAAACTATTAAGCAAGCGTGATCAAAGATTATTTTTGAGCTGGGAAAAAGTCTGTATCAGGAAACAGAATGGACAGTGAAGCATATGAAAGCGCATGATTTAATTAAAGAATAGTAGGATTCATAAAAGAGATAATGAAGTTCTGTGAAGAAACATAGAAATAATTTTCAGAACACAGAGGTCTGGGGCATAAAAACATGGAGCATTCCCAAACCGGACCAACCATTATGGAAAGCTGTGTGAAGGTTCTTCAAATTACTAAAAATGCAGCTACCAATTCCACTCCTAGGAATCTACCCAAAGGACACAAAAACATTAATTCAAAAGGAACCCTGCACTCCTATGTTTACTGCAGCACTATTTGCTATAAATAAGAGATGGAAAAAACCTTTAAATGCCCCAAAACAAATGACTGGATCAAAAAGATGTGGTATCTATGTACAATGGAATACTACTCAGCACTCAAAAAGATAAATTCATGCCATTTGCAGCAACATGGTATGGATGGAGCGGAAGGGGATTATGCTCAGTGAAATAAATCAGAAGGAAAAAAATATCAGATTGTTTCACTTATAGGAGGGAAAGAGGGGAACCAAATAAGGCATTAAAGGGGGAAAAAAGACAAAACTAGCAGGCAAACTATAGAACTGAGACATACCTCAAGGGAGAGGGAGAGAGAGGGATTGAAACAGGGACGAGAAGAGCACAAGAGATTATGGTGATGGTTTATGGATGACTTGGTGGTGGGAATTTTATGGGGACTACACCTGAGAGGAGAAAACAAACTGTACAAAAATGAATAATGATGCAGGGCCTCCCTGGTGGCACAACAGGTTAAGCGCAGCGTTGTGGAGGTGTCGGCAACTGCTGAGCAAGTTTGATGCCCAGCCAGGGAGATTCCCACATGGTGCCACAGACCTCTCCTGCCTCACCCGCTGCTCCCCTCAACAGTGTATTTCGGTCAATCTGCCTGTTCTGCTCCCCATTGTCTCTGGTGAACCCTCTCGCCGCCCCATACCTCTGGCCTGCCCCCCAGCTTGTATGCAAAAATAAATAAATCTTAAAAAAATGAAAAATGGTTCACAGGTGAATTGGTGGTGAGTAACCTATGGGGAATACAGAATAATGTAAAAAATATGAATAATAAAAAAATGAATAATGATGCAATATATACATGTATACATATAGAAATTAAAAAAGCATTTAGCATCCCCCTTCCATTTAGGTTTGAGAAGAGACAAATATTAATTGAAGACTGTGCAGTGGATGCCTCCTCTCAGGAAGGCAGTGAAAACCACTTGGGGCAGGATGGGATTCCCGTTCTAGGTGACTTCGGTCCACGTGTGCTCTCTCAGCATCCCCAGAGTCTGCTCACACCACACCTAGAGTCCCATCTCTTCACCAAACTCAATGCTATTTCCACTGCAGTGCCATAAAGGGAACAATATTCAGTCCTATTGTCACGAGGATCTAGCTTAAAAATTATTTTACTTCCTAAGGCACTTCTAACAAAACGGTTTATTCTAAAATGCACTGGATTTCCATACCCTTTGTATGCCTTTGTACTGCTTCTAAGTTTGGGAATATGGATTACTCCACTGTTTTGGGTGCCCTCTTCAAGGAAGATCTGGGTCCACCTGTGAGTTCTAGCCTCAAGACACTAGGTAAAAAGAGAAAACACTGGAGAGAAATAATTTCTCAATGTGCTGTCAAACAAAAGGAGAAAAAAAGCTAACCCCCAAGGTACATGGTGGAGCTTTTGGGGCAGTCACACACACAGGGCCACCCCATCAGACACCGAGCACTTCCTCACCCAGCACATCACAGAGCAGACGTCTCCACCATGGTCATGGATGGTTAACTCAAGATGTGCTTCACACATGTCTCCATCCCACACTGCTTCTCAGACTCTCCCCAGATGCAAGGAGGGGCGTTACCTCAGCTACCCAGAGAGTGGAGATGAGGAGAAATCAGCTTGGCAGTTTTCTGCCAAGTTCACCTTCCAATGGTTTTGAAAGGATGTGCAACTTTATTAAATGAATTGGACTGAGAGCTCTGGACACAGACGCCCACGGATTGGAACAGAACCACGCCTCTCCCCGCCCCCCAGCCTGTCCCCAATCCTGTCAATCAAAAAGCACCGGAAAGTTAAAGCTGAAATCCTGACGGCATGTAAACTAGCAGGGTCAGATGCCCTTGGATGTTGGTAGCCTGAGGAACACAGCCAACCCTCTGGCGGCAGTTCCAGTTTTACTGAAGTACTCGGCTACAGAGAGCTGCTCACCAGAAAGCGCATGGTAGACCATCCTGTGTGGAGCTGCTATAACTGCCCGCCTGACTGGGACCCAGCTCTAGAACCAACCAGGCTGACCACAGGCACCTGGAGCACACACTGAGGGCTGAGACCAGGAGGGCATGCTGTACTCAGCTCATTTTCTGCTCCTGACAAGGAGAGATCAGCTTGTCTCCATGTCCCCTAGTGAACTTTGAAGTCTTTCTAGTAAGAACCAGATTGGTAGGTGACACCAGAGACAATATTCAACAAGATGTTACATGCCTGGTTCTGTGCTAAAACAGCATAAAGCGGTTCTACTATGCAGATAAATCTAGAATTTGGCCCCAGAACAAGCCCCAGTGTCTGAAGGATATGCACTCCTGACCCATCTGTCCTAATAAACCTCATTCATGAAACTATCAAAAGAAAAAAGGGTCTGCTGTTTCCTGTTAGGAGTGGAACCACATTCTCTCTAACTAAGGGTACTGTATAGCTGACAAGGATGAAGGTAGAAGAAGTTGGGGCTCCCTCCACCTTTGCACACTCCCAATTCCACTTCCTTGACAGTAACAGCTGCAACTGCAGCCCAGGGGGCACACAAGGACACTCTGCTTGCCACAGTGACACTGCTCCTCAGCAGAATATTCAAGAACAGGACTAAAGGGACCAAGAAGAACTCCTCAAGAACAGACAGTGAAAGCACATGTGGGGGGAAAGCCAGAGAACAGGGCTCGAATCCAGGCCCAAAATGACCAACCATCTACAGAACTGCAGGAAAACAAGGATGAGGATGCGGCCCTTGACACCAGGATCAGAAGCATGTGGCAACTCATGACAGCCCTGCAGGCAACCATCAGAAGTCCCATGCACTGCTTTTGCACTGGCTAACACTGGACATGCAGGGGCTTTGCATATGCTACCCTGTTTAAGCCCTCAGAGCAAACCTGAGACGTTACGTCTCTCATCTAGTTGAAGAGAGGGAGCCTCAGGCCTCATTACCTGCCCAAAGTCACCACACTGAAGGACAAAGGAGCAGCTGTCTGGTCTGCACACCTTCGCCTTGGCAGGCCCACCCAATGTGGGCCACGGAGGACAAGTGAGCCTCACCAGTGCACGGCTCTGCACTGAGCACACACAAACACGCTGCAAACACTGCTGAGCTCCTGGGCTTACACTGGCGGAGGGAGAACTAAGAATGCTGACCCCCAACACCCAGGCACCAAAATCAGAATCAGACTGTGTGACCTTGCTAAGATTTGTTGACCTCCTCATCAGGTAACACTAGGTAACAGGGTACACGGTAAGTGACAAAGAATAGCTTTGATTCAAAGTGGGAAAATGCACCCAACTCCCAAAACAGAGGCAAGAACAGCTTTTTTCCTTAAAAGTTTCTTTTCTTTTCAAGACTCTCTTCTACTGGCTTCATCTATTGAAAGAACAATCCCAGAGTCCCAGAAGTCTGGCCTCCTTCCAGAAACTTCCCTAGATACTCTTTCTTACACTCTCCAGTCCCTCATTTAGCTGGTGAGGGCCACATATATTTACAAACCCTAATAACCAAAAGGAACAGTAAACCTGGTAATCTGGGCAGTCCTATTTGCAGCAGCCATATATGTTTTATTAGGAGAAATGCTAATAGAAACAGCAGGATCTACATAAGTGCTGTCTTTCACGTAGTCAAAACTTGACACCAATACCAAATAAACAGAAAATGCCTCATCTCCTCTTATTTCTCCCAACCATTCTATTGGTCTGAGTTTTACGACAGTTTATTTTTAACCTGCCATCTGAAACAGCTGCACTAACTGTGTTCAGGCATCTCTACTTACAGCGGCATCAGCTCGTGATAGTTCAGTGACACTGGAGAATGAAAAGGTTTTAGTGGAGTGTTACCCTCCCTTTTTTCTCGGGGTGTCAGTGAGATTCCTCAACATTGAGGATTCTGGCATAACAGGAATGCTAGTTCAAGTGCAGACTATTATTTAACACTCACATACATATTATGAAGCCCAAAACTAACAAGACACTCTTATGATACCTCTATATCCTAAATTCCCCGGAAGGGTAGCATAAAAATATTGCAGTAGAAATAGAGTTACAACCATGATGTAAAAAATGTTAATCCACATGCTGTGCTCAATGATCTACCTACTTAAATCTTCATTTCAAACTGGTCCCAAATCTTCAGTATTTAAACAGGCTGAGAGGATGATTTCCAGAAACAATCGTGAACACACAAGACTTAAGCAAACTTGTCAGTTTCTCTGAATCTATCTCACAAATTAACCTTGACAACAGTCTCCATTGATGCAAAGCAACAAGTAGGGAGCTTCACAGACCATGGTGGCACATGCCCACCTTCCTCAACTAAGAGACATTCACAGGCTTCTGTCACCACTAATGCTGAAGAAGCAAACAGATATTTGCTGAGTCTTTCTTCCTAATTTAAGGTAACTAAGAGATTAGCCCCCCAACAGTATCTACATTCACATACCTGTGTATAGGCATGAATCAGTTTCCCAGCTGTTTACACAGACTGTTAACATAAAGTCAACAGCAGTTGAGTTCACTTTCTACAGGTAGAAAAGCCTGTCCCAGTGTCCCCACTGGCTACACATGAACTCCGATTTCCCTAACAGACAGGAAACACCAACCAGAGTGAGGGTAGCACATCAAGGATGGCCAGACACCGAACAGACCCAGGGTGGAGCACAGATGAAGGGGCGGGTGTTTTATCAAAACAAGCAAAAGCCACTGGAGATACAGAAGGCTGTCCAGTCTTTGGAGTGCTTACAGCGCGAGGAAGCTGAGCTATGACAGGTGTCTATCCTGAGACTCTTGTATTCTTCCAACTACGTGGGAAATGACCATCCAAGTCAACCTGACATCACTAGGAGAATGGCAGAAGCTGATGGAAGAAGGTGGAGACAGCAGCAGGAGGCAAGAAGGCGGCCTCTGGCCTCTGTCCCCCGGATCTAGAGTAAAGGCCAGCTTGGGTGAGTAGGTCCCTCTCTCCAGCTGGCCCTGTCCTCTTACCTGCACTGAAGGGAGGGAGACACAGAACAGCTCTCTCATCCACCTGTCCAGGACATCGTCATAGTATAATCACTCACCACATCCATCACTCTACCTGGGTTAGCCAGGTGGCCCCAATACAGATCTTAAGGGGGTGATGGGGGGAGGGGCAGGGTAAGATGCACATAGTCAGATAGTCACAGGTATTGATTTCTCTTACACTTCCAGGTTTTTTTCCCATTTTTATTATGAAAATGTTCATACAGGGCCTCCCTAGTGGCGCAGCGGTTAAGCGCTGCGCTGTGGAGCTGTCGGCAGCAGCGACGCAGGTTCGACGCCCGGCCAGGGAGAATCCCACATGGTGCGGCAGACCTCTCCTGCCTCGCCCACTGCTCCCCTCAGCAGTGTATTTCCTTCGATCTGCGTGTGCTGCTCCCCACTCTGTCTCTGGTGAACCCTCTCATCGCCCCATGTCTCTGGTCTGTACCCCAGCTTGTATACATAAAAATAAATAAAATCTTTAAAAAAAAAAAGAAAATGTTCATACATAATAAACATTTGTAAGAACAGTATAATGAAAGTATGCAAACTTTCTCCATTCAAATGCGACAAATATTAACATTTAATTACATCTTACTTTTGTTATTATGTATTTAACCTCCATCTATCAATCCTCCCTCCATCTTCTATCCTCTCTCTATTGTCCTCCCTGTCCTCCATCCTCCCTCCATCCCCCATCCGCTATTCATCCTCTATCCTCCCTTCATCCTCCATTCTCCCTCCTCCCTCCTTCCTCTATCCTCCCATCCATCCATCCATCATCCATCTTCCCCCTGAACCACTTGAAGGTAGGTGACAGATATCTGACTGCTCACCTGAAACTCCTTAGTCAGACATTTCCTAAGAATAAGAATCCCACATAACCACAAACCACTATCACACACAGGACAACATTTTCATATTATCATTGTCGGATTTAAATTTTAATTAGCTCAACTGTCCCAAATATTTATAGCTACTGCTCCTCTCCAAACCCCAACCAACGTTACACATTGCACCTGGTTCTCTTTGTTCTCTCTTTTCACCTGTTAAAGCCCCCAACTCCCCCCCACCAAAAAATGCTTTAATTTTCATGGTCTTCACTTTTCCAAGAACCTAGGTCTGTTTTCATATAAAGCATCCCTTATTTTAGATCCACCTGTTTCCTTGGGGTGCCATTAAATTGCTCCTCAATCTGACTAGATTCCCTTAAATGGGAAGTTTAAGTCCAGAGACCTGATCACACCCCAGTTCAACTAAGCCTCATCATAACCTTGCTGGTTAAGGTTATATATTCACTACTGAAAACACAGACTCACAACTGCCCCAAGCCTGTTGAGTCAGAAACGCTTTTAGGGATGCTCAGGCAGGCATCATGTCCACAGAAGTCTGCAAAACTCAGGCACGCATCATGCAGGTCACACAGAAGACTGCGCACGGTGATGTCTGCCAATTACCAAGTCTTATGCAGGGCAGGAGCGTGATGAGTAAACTGCTCCCCTTTCTAGTTACAGGGACATATCTCACTTCCCAACTTCAGTCCTCCATGGTTCTAGCATCCAATGAAGACCCATGTCAGGTCAGTCACCGCACTGGGTTTAAATGATAGTGATTTCTATTTTTACCACTTTCACCCTTGACCAGCTGGTATGCCTCTATTAATACAGTTCCTTTCATACTTCATCCCCCTCCCTTTTGTTTTTAGACTTAGAAATTTTTGTTTCTTGTGTTTTCTCCTGTGGACTTTTTAGTTCTTCAATGTGATGTGAAAATAATCATTTTTACACAAAATCTGACATTAACTTTTTTTCTTGAGTAAATATAGCTGTGAAAATCAATATGTAAGTGTTCGTTCACAGTATTTTTATAAGACATATATTTAAAAGGTTTTATATGTCACAAGATTATTGACATTATCTTAATCTGCATTCCTCTGGGGCTGTTTTGTCCAGATCCATTTCCCAAGTCTGTAACATACCAAGTTCCTGTGCGGAAGGCATTTATCTGCATGTTTGGGACATGTCCCCTTAGTCGCTGAGACCTGCCTGGAGTGGGCAGACCCTCTGTCACAAACGCTAACAATGAAGAAACGGGAGAGCCGGTGTTCACTCTCCACAAGGGCTTTGTCCACAGATATTTTTGACATTTCCTTCCACAAATATATCTCTAAATCATGAATATCATCCACGTTATTTCTCAAAATACTTCTATTTACCTGCACCTACACACTGCACCTACCCACCTACACTTACACCCCTGTACCTATCTACCTAGTATTGCATTACCTTCATTTACTCCATGGAAAGTTCTCTGTTCATCCAATAACATGTTGAGTTTTACAGATGGGCCAGACCTGGTCAAGTCATTATGGGGATTCTAGACAGATTCTCATATAAAGGAGGCAGTGGTATTTCCTCCTAGACATTTGAGGAAATGTGATAGGAAAAGTCATCAACTGATCAAAAAGGCCATTTCACCAGAGATGGTGCTTGTTTGTCTGAGACAACTCCAGAGTCAGTAGAAAGAAAGAGGTCTTAGAGAAGCAAACCTACAGTTTCCCAAAAGGCAAATGACCTCCACCCACCACTTTTATCCAAATTGTGCTGAATCTCTCTTGTTCATGCTGCTGATTATTTCCTTGGTTCTCACGTAGTCACTGTTTAGAGGGCAGAATCGCTGTACCAGATCATTTTCTCTCTTTCCAAAGCTGAACAAGAAAGATTTGACTGAAGACAACAACTAATCCCATGGGAAACAGCCAAAATTCTTGTCCAGCACTAACTCCTCCGTAAGGGAAAAGAGCGAGCGTCAAATACCTTATAACCCTCGCTTCACTCTGTGATCCCTGGGGTGCTGCCCCATTTTGGCAGAAGAACAGTGTGTACATCTGTAAGACGGGCCATCGCTGCGCCCAACTCTGAGAAAAATCAAAACATAGCCACTATGCAGAACGTATTGCTTAATTAACTGTAAGCCAAATTCTAAGTGCATTCTGATTTCAGGGCTGGTTAGAAGTAACTCTGCAAAAATATGTATGAACAGTGAGGAGGGAACTGGGCAGAAACATTCAATCCATGCTTAATGAATAAACAAATTTCAAAAGTTTATGAAAAGAGCATGCGTTACATAGGAAAATGCTATATAATTTGACACGATAACTATACACTGCTTCTTCATACTGACAGCAGATTTTGCTTCAGTTAACTCAAGAAAAGGTAAATAGTTCTAATGGGAAACCAAAAGGCTTTTCTCGAAGAGTAAAATTATAGTGCCAATTCGATTGTACATGACAATTCAGGTTAAATATTTAAATTCCCAAAGCATAGTGCCTGCAAAACAAGATATTAATATGAATAAATGTATCACTTTCAGCAATTCAAAGAAAAGACCACCTTCTAGAACAGGACAGAAAGGGACTGAGAGCACAGAAAGGGCTATTCTGGGTCTGGAAGCTGCATCCTCTCCCCCACATCCCATTTTGGCAATAAAACTACAAACTGAGTGTACAGTTTCAGGTTTATAGGCACTTGGAGGTTTCTAAGCACTTATTCAGCCCGGAAACTGGAAAGCTGAGGTCTGCAGGGTGTGTGCCGTTAAAACCCTGTGTGCACTCGAGTGGGGGCGATGCTGCCAGCAAAGGCTCGGCCTCTTACTGCTCTGAGTGAGTGGGTCTTGGGGTTATCTCAAAAAAACATGTGACTACCAGAAGGAAACAAGCAGAAGACGTTTGGTGCGCCTCTGGTTCTTTGAAAAGTCCCAAACTATGAAACCCATGCGGCTTACTTATTTTGAACTCTACTCTCTGAGTTCTTTGTACTTGAAATTCGCGTCTAGCGAAAAAGCCCCTAGTCCCTGGAAGCTCAGCTACTGAGCTTCTTTTTGTTCCAGAATTCCTGTCTGCTGCTAAAGTTACAAAGACCTCGGATACTGTTTTGCTTCCGGCTTTAGAAATAAGTGTTCTTATTTCCTCACACTTCCGCTGTTGCTGGGAGAGTGCAGGGAAAATGCTAAAGCAGACAACCAGGCCAGAGTGAGCCAGTGTCTGCTCTGCCTGGTTATCGATGCGATTCATCACAACAAAGGAAGATCAGCCTAATCGCATCAGTGCCTCTTTAGAGAACAATTACATTGAGAGCCCAGAGTGTCACCCAGCAAAACTTCATCCCTGCTCTTCATATCAACAGCGCATGTACAGTCTCCATACAGAGTTTGATTATAATCCCAAAGACACAACCTCAAACATCAAAATCCATAGTCAAAAATCCCAAAAGCCACAATTTCAAAAGACCAGAACCCTGAAAAATACTGAAAAAATACTAATTATTTAAAAAACATTTATTTACATTTTTAAATGGGGACTTAATTGAGAAAACTAAAAGCACAACAGAACACTTCATAATCCATTTTGCATACTAAAACACCTATCAGGAAAATTTTATCTTTCAGAAAAGCACATGTACAAAAAGGGCATTTCTTCCCTCATTAAGAAAGTTTCAACATGTTATGTGCATGCCCAATGCTTACATAAAAGTCAACACTAGAATAATGCATTTTCATTGAGTCAAATTTGTGGAAAATGCTAAAATAAATTATAACTTTCTAGATACTTTACCCAATTTAAACCTCCATTATCAGAAATTATATGAAGATAAAATACACAGTATAATGAATCATTAAAAAATAATAATGCTAACTATTTAAAGTAGTATGGTAAACGACTAAGAACAAAAATGTTAATTTATTAAAAAACCTCCTAGACTGTCATCAATGGACTTTGTTAATGTAGACAGATGACACATTTTTATTTTATTTATTTTTTTTATTTTTTGACATTGTTGTTCATATTTGATTTCTCCCCTCAGGTGTAGTCCCCGTAATTACTCCACCACCTCACCTATGAACCATCACCATGGTCCCTTGGGATGACACAGGTTTAAACTGGTCTTTGTCACTGCTGTATTGCATGGCCAGTTCACCTGTGTGAATTCTCTGCCAAATGCATTGGGTAAAATGGAATAAACAAACTTGACTGGTAAAACGTTGACATACACTCTAAGAAGCTTTGATTGTACCTAATTCCAAATCTCTCTTTATGGTTTGGGGATTCAACTGAAATCCATTTCCTTTGCTAAGTCCACCAAACCTTCAAATGAGCTTTTACATAGTGTTTTGGTTTTTTCCAATCATTAACACATAAAGGAGTAGATAAGTTCCAGAATTTTCAGATCCAACTAGGGCACAAATTGTACGTTACTGATTAAAAAAAACAAACAGTGGGCAGAGTTTTGAAAATGCATCCATTATCCAAAGTGAGCCTGCACTAGTTTCTCTATGTTAGATTTGTGGTGAATAGCAGAAGGCTCTCTTCTGCAACAGTCAAATCCCTAATCTAGACTATTTCTCCATTCACATGTTTTCTAACACTGGAGAAACCTTTATATCTGCAGTGTCTCTGCTGCAGACATGACTGAGCATATCGAATTCTTTTTGTTCTCTGAAGCAGGGCATTTTGTGAAGGTAAAGATGGCACTATGGGTGAAGGGACGGCAACTGTACATGACTGAGTCATTCCACAGGGGAGGATTCTTGCGTGTTTCACCTGTATATTCACTTCTTTTCAGCTTTCAGGATTTCAACATTTGGGATTTTGATATTTTGGGACTGTGATTTTCAGAATTTTGAACTTTGGGAATTTTGATCTTTAGGACTTCAACATTAGGGATTTTAGGATTCAGGGTTATGTCTTTCAGGATTCCAACAGGCACCACTCTATAGAAACTACCTCCCAAAGTGACTCTGGAAGTGCTTTCTGGCATGTTTATAAAACTCGTATCTAATGTCATTAACTCACGAAAGTTTGCCGCAGGGTTCAGCCTGTGTCAACTGGACAGTCTCACAGCACTGGACAGCGGGCAGGATGCCTGCCAGTCCGCTGACTCTTTAGAGTTAGCACTTTGTGCCCATTTATAAATTAGATCAAAGCCTAATAACTATAGACACATGCCCAAGGGCACATAAGTGAGGGGTCACAAGAATGTGTCTCAGACAAGGGCAGGAGGTGATCAGAGCATTACCCAGCCACACTTCATAGAAGGGCCAACTTCCAAATGGGCACAGCAAAAACCCCCTGCTGCCTGGGCACATGGCTTTGGCCAGCCTCGTGGCACCCATGGTGCCTCTGCCACTGTGTGTGGTCATTTCTACACCCTCCATGATCATCACAGTCTTGCAGCCAGAAGCAAGCCCAGCCCCTGACTATCCCACAACAGGCAAGACGGTGCCTACACCAGGCAGCCAGGAAACACAGTGTGGATGTCACACTGGGCTGTCACCTCCAGGCTACCAGGTGATTTATATGGATCCTTCATTTGTCCACAGGTGGAGAGGGGATGCACACAAGAGCATAAGCAAACTTGAGTCCAGCACCGCTACAGATGCCGTGTCTTTAGAAAGAATAACCTCATGGTGCCCTGTATTCTGGAGGCCCACAGACAACACTCCCTGCACAGAAGCCCTAGCACTGGTGAAGATACGCAAAGGTGTAGTTTTACCCTGGAAGCCTCTGCAACCCACCCTCCAACCTCAATAAACTAGCGCTCAGAGAAAGACCACCTTTCCACATGCCACTGATTCAGGCTGCCTTTAAACCAGTGGGACACTCCACGTTAAGTTCCAAACTGACAGGCAGGGCAGGGAGGGATGGGGGAAGGGTACTGAGCTGAGGACAAACCAACAAGGCCTGGCTCGAGTATCAGCCCCAGTGGCCACAGAACGGTGTAGAAGGCAGAAACGGCCCAAATCCAGAACGGGCAAGCCAAGGCCACAGAGACCATGTGAGCTCAAAGTTCCCCTGACTAAACTGACTGACCTACTTATGTGTGTGCACACTTTGTGCCTGTGTATGTGAATGCATAAGCTCTAACCAACGTGTACTACTGCATCCCCACAAACCACGCCCTTCTCTTCTACAGCTTTATTACTTTCCATTGGCATGCTGCCTTTGAAGGACAAGGCATCATTCCTCTCTTCCTAGCAAAAAAAAGGAGAAAACGGTCTAAGATCATTCATGACAAATTGTTAATGGTTGAATATCTATTCTAATGTAGAGAATGTCCAGGTAACACCTCACTCTTCTAGGCTAGAACTGTACCTATGACATGATGTTCACCTACTTTATTAGATCCACGAGAATTCACTTGCAAGGACAAGTTTACAGGATAACTGCATTTGAGGTTCTGGCAGGGCCTCTGTGTCACCTGGGTTTGGTCATCATGAGCCTGTTCCTACACTCAGACCCACGAGCAGGGCAGCCATGCAGCTGGCCTCAGAAGACACACACACCCCAACTGGAGACATCAGTCATGCCCTGCTCAGGGCTGGCTCATTAGAATCACTGTACTCCTTGGGCCGTGGTTCATACCCAGACCCCAGCTGCCTCACACTGCACCCTCCGCCCAGTTCACCTTAGGATGAAAATCCACTTAACACCTCTGTTGCTGAACATCTGAAAAATTGAGTCAACACTCAGGTGAAACAGACCCATATTGTAACTTGATTTTCTACCAGCCAATCAAAGCTCTCATAGCCAAACTACTGTGTGGTATTATTAGATTATGGGGTGGGGGGGTAGGGGGCACATATATTTATATTGACTAGGGTGGAAGGTTTTATTTCTCTGCTCCAACAAGCAAAGACAAGAAATAAAGGAGCTCACTAATCATTTCAAAGAGTACCTACTAATAGGAAATCTTTTCTAAATAGGATAAAGAAAATCATATTTCTTACTATGCCATTTTAAGAAAACATTTCTCTTTTTCTGCTGCACAATACTGTAAGAAGCGATTTCAGAACATGGCCTGTGTGTGTGGAAGATACAGCAAGCCTGGTTTTTTAGTACTGAAACCTGAGAGTCATTGAAATGTCAGGAGTGAGTGCTGAAGGCTAGCTGGGCACTCCTCTCCCTAGATTTTGATTCTAAAGTTCTGGGTGGGGCTGGAGAGTTTGCATTTTGAAAAACTAGGCAGGGCACATACAGAGCAAATGTCAAAATACTGTGACCACCAGGTGCCAATTTCAATACAAAAATAGATTGCTGCTCCTAATGACATGTTGGCCAACACAGCCATCGATGATAACACTTGTACCTCAGACTTTCTGCTGACTCTAACCTGGTCAGAACAATGATGACAAGTGTCAAGGCCCAAGGCCCTATGTCTAGGCAAACCCCACGTCTATCCCTGTCCAAGGGTGGGCATGCAAGCCTGCACCCCAGGTTACAGAGAGCTTGAGATCTTAAATGACAATGAAAATGACAACCATTTCAGCCCTTACTCTTCTATAGCTTCAGTTGATATTCAAGAGAGGCTAATTTAAGAAAGGAATGTAACACATATACTCTACTTTCTCTAAATCTACTGCAAGGCTCTCCAGAGGAAGAAAGATTTAATAAAAAAGATTTTTAAAAATCCAATGTCAGAACCCCTGGAATAAACCACTGTACCATCACATTTGCTATGCTGTATGTCACACAATAACACACTGAACTAAAGAATCTTTAACCTTATTTACCAAATACTTGATTATTCTAGTCACAGAACATTAGAATTGGAAAGTGATGTGGCCTTCTTATTAGCCCTTCATTAATGCATTCAGCAACAATGATGCACAGGGAATGCCTTTTAGCCAACTAATGGCTTTACATTTAGTATATTTTTAAAAATTACTGAATTCTAGCTGGTTTTAAGTTGCACAGATTAAAGCTTCTTACTGCCTTTCTCTGAGATTTGATTTATTAAACCTTACCGCATATTTTAAACTTGGGGGGAAATGTAAGAAACGGAAGGTTCCTCTCCAGGATGGAAGGCTACAGATTGGAAGACTGTTCTGACAAACAGCCCTCATGCAGGGGGAGGGCCTGGCACAGTCACACTACCCTTGCACCACCATCTGACCTTAGAGTCCAATTTCACTCACCTACCACCCCAACTGTACTCACCCTCGACTCCAGCCCCAACACACCATCAAGACACAGAAAAACCACATCAAGATGAAGCTGAACATTCTCTTTATCACAAAAATAAAAGGGAGTTGTGGCCATAAAAACAAGCGAAGAAAACATAAGTTTCCAACCATGAAACAAAAACGACGCTGGCCTCAGGTTTCTCCTGTTGAGCCCCCAAGGAGGAAGAAGCCGGTGCCTGGTATTTTAGGGAATTTAGCATGTGCTTAGCTGAGCCAGCACATTTCTTTGAAAGTATATCAGATAGATGAGGGCTCAACTAAAATTCCCTTCTTGGTAAACCTACCAAAGGGTGTGCTCCAATCAAAATGGGAATCAGAGCTAAGACCTGAAATCAGGGGGCCTCCCTGGTGGCCCGACAGGTTAAGTCTCAGCACTATGAAGCTATCCAGAACCACTGAAGCACGAGTTCGATCCCTACCATGGAGATTCCCACATGGCGCAGCAGACCTCGCCAGTCTCCCCTCAGCAGTGTATTTCAGTAGATCTGCCTGTTCTGCTCCCCACTCTGTCTCTGGTGAATCATCTCACCCTCCATCACCTCTGGCCTACACCCCCAGCTTGTATGCATAAATAAATAAATCTTTAAAAAAAAAAAAAAAAAAGACCCGAACTCAGGAGGCCTAGAGCAGTGATCACTAAATCACCCTAGCCCAACAAGAGTCCCAAAAAGGATGTCAGCTCACATTCTGACCAGGACAGCTCTGGCTCTTCTCTGCACAGCTCTGTTGCTCCATGCCCAGTACCAGGAAATATCTGTAAGGTTCTTATTTACTATCTGTAAAACTTTGCATTCTGAGTGTGTGAAAAAACCAAGAAAACCTGTAAAATAGTAACAACTTGATAGTGGAATTAGGACCAATTTTTGAACAAGAAAGGTCTAAATTTCCCACAATGAACACATATATTTAATTGAAAAAAAGTGCATTTTAATTCATCAGTAACAATAACATCCGCATGTGATCACGATGACACCAATTTTTTAAAAGAACAAAAACACTGGAAATAAGTACATCAACATGTTGATGTTTAGCTCTCAGTGGAGAGGGCTGGAGGTTTTTTTCCCTCTAGGTTCCTATCTCTAACAGGTAGGTGCAAAAATAAACTTCATCATTGGGTAAACACTGCTGATCACCAGAATACAAGCTCGCATCACCCTCAGGCCCTGTCACCCCCCCATCACTCTGATTTTGTTTTAAATCAGCAGGGTTTTTCCCCCTTAGAAAGTAGTATGTAGTATGATTTTTTTTAAGTGAATTAGCATCCATGCTTACTCAAATATCTTTGGAAAGAGTTATAAAAAGTGTTTTTAAGCACAGGTACATGTTCTAAGAAAAGGTGATCCCTGTTATTTATATATATATATATATGTACAAATGTATCTTTGCTGCTAATTCTATCATTCTATCATCCTGGCTAAAGCACACATTTTACAGCAATCACTAAAACAACAACCCATGATGCAATAATTTATCATATTACACCAATTTTGAAAAGCAAAATTTATAGGGTTACAATAGCATTTATTAGACTGTCACATTATTTTACGTTGGAAATTTAGTTAATTAAATCTGATTCTCAAGATAGGGCACACCCCAGGGAGAAGCTGAACGTTTTCTTTTTGTCTTCCAAACTTCACACAGACCCAGTCAGCTGAGAATTTCCATTGCTCAAATTATGTCTATTCCTTGGGTTTAAAGCCTCTGCCTTAATGCTTATTAAAAATAATAGCTACTTTTTCATAAGCATGAGCATCAGTGGTGAAGGTAGGGGAGGAAAATAGCTGAGCAAAGAGCAAAAATGTTCTACAGCAATATAATATTGTAGTTTTATTAACTAGCAGACAAAGTTCATATCTGAAAATAAGAAACCAAATTTTCTCACTGGAAAAAGGATAAAATTAAGCAAATGTAAAATAATGAAATTTCCTTAAAGCAAAACATAAGAGAACCAATTTTTCCTTTTTCACATTATCCACTAATTCTCAGATTTAGAGTTTTGTCATCTTACAGCAAATGCCGTGAAAGAGATAACTCAGAAGCCAGAACAGAGTGTGTGTTATTCAAATTCTCAATGATTAACTCAAATATCACATTCAGAGTGCTATAAAATGAAATTAATTTATTTTTAGTCTAAACCAAAATCCTAAATCACTTGCCAAATGATTTTCTTCTTAAATAAAAGACATGTTCTTCCTGGCAGAAAAATCAGTGACCTTTACTGGAAGAAAGACAAGCAATACCCTTCTTAGATCAAGTTCATGGTTCCCTTGTAGGTGACCATTTGTCACCAATATTCAAGTGTTTTATTGCTTTGTAACACACTATTAACACATCAAAATGGAAAAGAAAATCCAGATGGAATTTGTTATCCTGAGTTCATGTCTACTCTGTCTGCCAGGCACACCACTGCCTTATTAGGAAGAGTACTTTTGGGTCTCTTCTGCTGAGAGAGAGTGAGAAGCTTTCACCCTGAGACCCCTGGTTTGGCACCAGGCCCCCCCAGAAGAGAAGCACCCTATGCAGCAACAGAACATGGTTCCTGGGGTTGCACTCAAGGAAGCGCCCCTTCCTCCGGAGCGTGGTGGGAATGCAGGCCTGCAGGCAACACCACCAGGGAGTCCCCAGGGTTAGAGCCAGGGCTGTGACCACACCCAGCCTAGGGTGTCATGCCTGCACCAAGGCAAGGTAACACACAGGATCCTGTGGGCGTTGTCAGCCACCGTCACCCTGAGGTGGGAGCCTGACCCCAGAGGGCTCCTGAGGGTCCCAAGGAAACATGGGCTCTGAGCCAAGATGGCAAGTTTCTTCAGCAGGTGGCTTCTGGCTCCACTGCTGCTCCCACCTGCTCTTGAATGGCGAAGCAAACCCAGCACGTCTGGCAGCTGCGCTCAGGATCAAACCTGAAGCAAGACTCGCAGGTCTCTCTCCAAGGGCACTGAGATGTCCCCTTTGCTGATCAGTGCTGGATAAGCAGGGCAGGGACCTAGATCCCCCCTGCCCACCCCAAGTCCCTCTAACCAACTCTCACCCCCTTTAACACTGGCCAGAAGTCCAGAGTCTTCATCTCTGTGCCCCTCCCTGGGTACTGGGCTTCAGCCTGTTCATCACTAAGTCACGCTGCATCAGCACCAGCCAGCCTCCCCAGCAGAACAGGGACACGTCGGTCTCATTACTATCTTTATATCCCAGCATTCAGCCCCAAACCGCAGCCAAACCGCAAACGGTGCGCTGAATCCATAAAAATGTTAGGTAAAAAAGGGCAGAAGATACAGAACAATGCACATGAAAATAGTTAAGTATCCAATAACAAATGCCCACATGGGAGGTATATGCACAAAAATAAATAAGTTTTCCTTTAATTTTGTTTCAATGTCTTTCTAATAAAATATGTTTTTTAAAATATTTCCCCAGGAAGGCACAGCTTTTCTAAGTACAGAAGCCGGTAAGTACAGAAAACGTTGAACATTTACTTTTATGTTTACTTAAAATGTTGATTTAAATTTGTAGCTTCAAAACGTTCCTTATCCTTGAGTCTGGGGTTTTTCCCAAATACCTTCATTGGCATAGAAAACAGGTCTCCATGGGGAGCAGAGGGACAACCATCCCCACCTACAGGCAACTTGTCACCATCATGAAAGGCAACATGCGAGGAGTAACTAGTGAGGAAAACTACATAAAGGGATACTTTTTAGAATTCCTGAGTTGTGAAGTAAAAAGAAAACATTAGTATCTGAGGAATATTATATCATGAACTAAAATGTACTGTTAGCATCAATTCCAATTTAGGATAGCATCTCTGTTAAGAGCTGACATAGTAAGTCATGTGAACATAACTCAAAAACTGGAGCCAGGTACTCAGCAAGTACCATGCATGGCCCACGCCTGCTGGTAAACACCATTGCTAGTTGCTGACCAAACCCACTTTCTCCTCCACCCACAACAGTGCCACCTCCTCTTGGGAGGGGTCACGTGTGGTGCCTATCTCCTCCCTGTAAAAGCCACCTGCTAGATGGCCACCTGGCCTAGCAGGACCAGGACATAAGGCGCTCCGCACCCAACTCAATCTCATGAAGCTTCAATTCCACTCACAGGACCCTCCTAGCAGCGGGTGGGCATACAGCTTCTGCACCTCTGTTCAATACTATTTCCAGATTCGGGCTGTAAGTCCTCGGTTGTGTATCATTGAAAACTATCATTCATGTTTTTTATACTTAAAACGGCTCTTTTATGGTTAGAAGACAACATCTGGATGTCCAGAGACTAAAATTTTCCAAGAAAAATGTTGCAAAGATCCAAAATTGCCAATACCACACTGGCTATCAAGCAATGCGCATGACCTTTGTCACCTCATGAAGTGGCAGTGAATGATCACATCTAACACATTCCTTGATGTATCACTGCAGCTTCTCTGTTATCATCCCAGCAGGTCAGCCAGGTCTGTGCTGGCCATTTGTGCATTTGTTTACAGACTGGTGGGAGGTCAAGGAGCAAAAGAAATAAGAGAGAAGTCAGAGTGCTGCCCTGGGGGACAAAGGGACATCCCATCTGAAGCAGTCAGAGACCAAGTCCTCCAATCCTGAGAAGCAAAGACCTTGTTCCCTGACCCCTCCCCCCCTACTGGGAGACCCAAGGTCTCAGGACCTGAACACAGCCCTGAGCTCCCCTGCCCTCGTGGCCATGTTCCAGATGCTGGAATCGCTGGAACAGGGGTGCATCTTCCTGCGGAAGGAATGTCACAGGGAGCAGTCGGGCCGAGCAGCAGCCCTGACCAGGGACTTCGTGGTGGGGAGCTCAGATGACTGGGATGCAGTGGGGCTGTCACTTGTTTCACGGAGAAGACAGTCCATGAGGCTGGACCACTATTATCACCTATGAATCAGTGTGCTGACAGGGCAAGCAAGGGAACTACCAGCGTTCCACCAGTAATCACACCCTAAAAGCCCTAGTGGTTTAAAAAGTCCATGACATACTTGGAAAAAATAATTTCTTAGAGGTTCATTAATATAAACCTCAGTGTCCTAAGATATTGGTCCTGGAGCCTGAGGCCTTGGTCTGCCTTTACACAGGGCCTGTATTTCCAGCACCATGAGCTGCTCCTGGGGAGACGGGTTTTTTCAAAGGTTCTGTTAACACTGTCCACACAGGTTTCCAGGAATATGCTTTGAGAAGCATAATATCAGACCATCTTGAGCCTTAAGTACAAATCTCCTACTATCTAGTTAATTAACAGTTGTGGATCAATAGAAAGCAAGTTAACATTTAAACTACGAAAGTGCCATCTTAATCAAGGCAGAAGAAAGAAACCGCTTTCAGCAATTATTCTATCAGATCAAGTCTGAGATGTGCTCTTTACCGAAAGGCAGTCCTGTAGCAAAGGTCTCGGAGAAATTCCAAAGAACATAGCCACACCCTCTCCTGATTCTTCTCATTCCAGCCCCACAGGAAAACCAGCAGCAGGCCATCCTACAGACAGCTGCACTGAGGCAGGAGAGAGGCCACCACCAGCCCACAAGCACCTTCTGTGTGCCCAGACAACTCACAGGACAGGTGGGAGAGGTGAGTCCGTCTCCCAGGGTCCCAAGTGTCATGTCCCTCCAGATCTCAGCTGCATAATGACAATTAGAAGTTGAAGGAAATAAAGGTACCTGGACCTCAAACCATCTCCATCAGAGAGGGCTTCCTGGGAAGATGGGTCTTTAAGGGACAGATGGGATTTAAGGCAAAGTATACCCACTCTCCGGTCCTTTAGAGCTGCAGCAAGGGGCTGACAAGTTCTAACGTATTTATAACCGATGTTTCATATTAACTGACTTGAATTTGTTAGAGTAATCATCTATTACCAATTGAAACAAGAGTCGAAGTTCTACCACTAAAACTTCCTGATTCAGAAAGGTTAAGAGAATATATTTCTTTGACTAGGAGAAGGCTTTCCATCAGGATGGAGTCTGGAGACCATTAATGATGAACCACTCAATAAAGTGTTGACAGCAAGGCCAGCAACTCTAAATTATTCACTGATTTTCATTCTTAACCCTTGAGAAACCAAGATTTAAAGTCAGAAAGGACTTCAAAAAGGATGGAACCAGAAAGGACAGAGACACTCTCAGCAGGAAAGGCTCCTGCTCCTGGGGGATCCTCAGACAGAATGAGGGGCTGCAAACCCAGTGTAACCTGCACTTCTCGAAATCACCTGACATGGCTGTGCCTGTCGCTCCCCACTAGGAAAGGCTCCTGGGAAAGCCAGAGAGAGAGAAGCCCACAGCACCAGGACAAGCCTGGAAAATGACCCTGTCCTCAGCCCCTGAGCCGAGCACAGAGACGCGTCACTTCCCAGCTGCCCTCCGGTTCAGATGCTATTCAGTTTTTCTGATAACTATGGGTGTATCTGAAGAGAGTGCAGATAGAAGAACGAAAAGACAGATATCAGAAGTCCTTCCCACAGTCAGTGTGACAAGTAAAATCTCTCATAGCACAAAACATCTGAGGGCCCTAACATTCATAATAAGAGATTTTTCCCCAAGTAATTTCTATTTTTTGTTAAAATGAAATCCCAATTGAAGAAAATGTTGATTTTCCACTCTGGTGGAAGTAGAGTGTGTTTTTATTCTTTTTCAAAAGAGGGAAAGTACTTCAGAGAGGTAAGCAGAATATTAATAATAGCTGAAACCCACAAACATTTGATACATGGCACACATGATGCAATTGTTTACAAAAATACTTTATTGCATACTATACAGGTTGCCCAGAATACACAAGGGTCATCAAAGTACCCCCATGAAGTACATAAATGACCCTAAAGTAAGAGCCAACAGCCTTCTTTCCTTATGGACCTCTGTCCTGAGCCTCATAGTAAGCCAAGGAAATGCGAAGGGCCAAAGAGGCCACGCAGAGCTGGGCCGGCGTCCTCTATCCGCACAGCGCAGGTCTCTGCAATGCGTACTAGTCTGTTCTGCAGTCAGCCCTCCGCACCCACAGTTCTGCATCTGTGGATTCAACAAACTGCAGATCGAAAATACACCATGATATGTTTAGGTCCAGTTGTGTCTGTACTGCACATATGCACTTAGTTTTGTCATTATTCCCTTAAAAATACATTATAACAACTATTTACATGACACCTTTTGTGTTAGGTGTTATAAATAATCTAGGCATTACTATTACTAGGGACTACTAAAGATTACACATGAAAGATGCATAGGTTATATGTAAAAATGATCTCATTTTCTGTAAGGAATCTGAGCATCTTTGGATTTTGGTATTCGCAGGATACCAGGAACTAATAAACCCAAATACAAATGGATGACTGTATTTCACACTATTCTATACAAAGTTGTGCTGTGCTATTCTATACTATTTGTGCTATTTGTTCTTTTCTACTCTATATAATGCTATGCTCTACCCTAGTCTACTAAAGATTACTAGAATATAGCCAGTTACACTCTCATAATGGCTTTTCTAAGCTCTTCTCAAGTATAATATTCAAGTGTGATTATTTTTATAAGCAGCACCTTTTTAAAGTACTAACATGTATTATTATGTAAATGTACATTTCACTATAACCAGTTCCATTACCTATCTTAATAATTAACCTCTTCTTACAGCCAGGCTTCTGTGGGTCTTTTTACAAGTCTTTTGTAGTAGTTCCTGGTCTCCTAGAGAAGAACAGAGTAAGACCCACAATCAAACCTAAAAAGCTGGTATCAACACAGAATCACCACCACACATGTCCACCAGACCCCCACTCAAGGGGGACAGGCACCAAGCAAGCAGTAAGTTCCACTGGATAAGGCATATAGCACACAGCAGGTTCCAATACAGGAGGCACAGAACACAGTAGGCACCAAGCACAGAATAGACTCTTGGTGGCAGAACTGAGGCAGTTCCAATGCACTGGCACAGCTGAGGCGTAATCATAAACCCAATCTCAGACTAAGGTACGGAGCTGATTTAGCCTCAATAACATGCTTTAATAAAGCAAAAGTGGAAAATCTGCTCTAAAGAGACCAAGAAGACAGTAGGAGACCCTGTAGCAAGCGTTACTTTAAGGAAGGAGTGTCAGGTTTTCACGTGGCCCAGGAGGAGAGGAAAACTGATCCCCATTGGTCCCTAGGCGACACAAATGTTTCTGGGTTTATAAAGAGAAAAGCAAATCGTATGAGAGCAGCAATCCCAGCTCCAGTCAAAATCAACAGGAGAAGAAGGAAGCCACAGACACTGGTATCATTAAGTTGGCATAGTGGCTGTGACACCAAGTTCTGCGAATGTCCACACAGTGTGTCTGTCATCGGAAATACTAGTCATTAACCAGTTTCCCTGGCAAAGACCACCCTTTACGCGGGTAGTATTCTATCACAGGTCCAGGAAACTGTCCACAAATCTTAGAACAAGGAGGCACTTAATGTTATTTTTATGTCAATGTCTGACAACTCTGCACTGTTTAAAACATGTTAACTCCCATGACGTACATAGATACAGATTTTATATACCTTCAGGCAGTTTTTCCTAACACCTAGACATTTACAACTTCCATCCCTCCCGGAGAGGGAGACTGGAGGCCCCAGAACTGTGCCCCTCAGGAGGACTCCAGGAGCCAAGTATGCACACGCACACCCACAGCCACACATGTCTGCATATATACAGGAACCCAAGACTCACGCGCTCGCACACTCAGGCCAATCACTCAGTTCTATAAAAAGTGGCACACCCTGCAAATGTATCTTCTTAACATTAATGAGCCCACTTTTCTGTGCATTTCTCCATTTCAAGTATGAAACCTCACCAAGACCCTCTTCTCCATGGTGTTCTCAAATTTGAATTGAACTGACTCTGCTGCTGATTATAGTCAGAGTCAGCAGATATAGGTTGACCTCAAATTGAATGCACTCATTCTCTTAGTTACCCCTGGTAACAACAATTATGTAAAAAAGGGCTGCGTAAAATAGTGCCACTTATTCAATACAACTTCCTGGGATCTGACCCACTTATTTTTTTTTTTCAGTCTGAGTGATTTCCTTCTGACTAAAATCATGAGATAATTCCTTCCCTTCCTGCTTTTTCTTTCCATGCCCTTTTCACTACCCTTTCATCATCTCTGAAACTAAATCATAGCTGTCAAAATTGAAAGCAAAGAAATAGCCTTAAGAAATGATGCCACGGCAGAATGAGCTGAAGAGGGGGGGAATGTTCTTTTTGTAACTGGGGAAGGCTTGGGTTCCCCCTCAAGTCAGAGCAGTCAGATGCAATTGGGAACGTGCAGTCTGGCTCAACTCTGGTCTAACTGAAGATTCCATTGCCTACGTTCCTATTCATGGAAGAAATGAAGGAGATGGTGCCACAGACAGTTATAGCAAGCTGGATGACATAGGCCTATGGCTTCACATGGGATGTGAAGACAGTACAGCTCACACATCAGGTAGAGAGAGCAAGAAGCACTGAAAAGTCTTTAAACTTGTAAAGAAAACAACCTTCTTGGGTCAGCAGGAGTCAAGCATTCCAGGAACACTGAGAACAGGACACAGGATGGTTTCACCACCAGGCGCTCAAGCCCACCTTGAATATGGTCAAGAACCCCCACACCCTGATTCTAGTAATCTAATTTTAAACATCTCCACAGTGAACATCACAAAATGCAGTGTTCCAAATCCTGCAACACACATGCCAAAAAGCACCTGGCCAAAAATAAAGGTGGCATTTCAGGCAAAACCCCAGAATCTGAAGAAGACAAGTTACATCCCCAAAATTCTTCAAATGTCTTTTTCTCTCTTCAACTATACTCACCCCCAACTCCCACATAATAATCATGAAAATGATCATAATCATGATGATTAAATAATTTGGCAAAGACTCTAAGAGTCTTTTCTAAGAAGAAAAAAAAATCCTTCCTCTTCAACTGTAAAACTTCTACATTTCTGACCCTCTGGCCAGCACACCCCTAACCCCACCGACAGGGGCTCCAGTGTCTTCTATGGAAGACAGCCCTGTCCATCCCAGCTCTGACCGGTCTGTGTTTCCTTCCATCTACTTTCCAGGTGGACACTGTATGTGAATTTGAGGCTAGCTTTGCGGATTCACCAGGTAACTTACATATGTTATCTGTCACCAAAGAGGCAAAAACAGAGGACTAAAGAAAGGCAGAAGTAAAACACAAGGCACATCTTTACCTCTGGACGCAGCTGGGTGGGCACTGTGGTAGCAATTCGCTGTTCCTTCACTCTGGACATGGGAAATGGAATCAGATGATTTAGGGATCACATCAAACTAAACAGAGTCTCAGTCACAGCATCCTCATTCCCAAGGCAGGGCGGGGGGAGCCCCTGGAGCCAGGTACCACGGAAGGAGATCTTCTCAGGTCCGTATCATTGAATGGGCTGTCTCGAGTTCACAAAGTAACAAGCTTGATACAGAACACACTAAGTTCCCAAGAGCCGCTGGAGGTGCCTGTGCACTTCAAAACACAGTGCTCTGACTCCGGATTATGACCAATGACTAACTTTTACATGTCTTGTCAAAGTCTACAGAGCAGCCTCAAGCAGCATCGCCAGCCCCACTGAGTCTCAGGTGGAAGTACACAACCCTCCCACCCAACGGATTCCCTCAGGTACCAGCAGCTGCCAGCGTACAAGATGGTGCTCCTGTCTGAGTGCTCACCCTCCTGGCTTTCAGCAACACTCAGAACTCCTCTAGGAAACCTCACTTCTCTGGGCCCTAGTGAATGGCACATCGGGTCTTCCCTCAGCTCCAAGACAGGCATTCTCCCATCCCTGACTTGGCTCAGTGTTTCCACCCCACCTTGCTTCCTTCTTTGACCTCCTCGCCCTAGGCCTTCGGCCCACTTCTGCTGGGCCCACTCCAAGCTCCGGTCATCTAGTGATTCCCTTCCCAACCCTGCAGGGCTCCCCAATATCCTGATGGCTGAGGACGTGTGCACCTGGTCTATGACATTCATTGCGGGCATCATACCTGCTTTCATTTCCAGGCCCCCATTCCTCCTACACGTGCGGTGTGGAAAGTCTATACACATTCACATTTTAAGTGAATGACATTCGTAAGGGAAAAATTTACTGCTAATTTTGTGAAGTTGCCAGAAAACGTGAAGTGCCCAGAGCCAGCGCTCAGTGTGAAGAGCCATCCTGGAGGGCCCTCTCCTACCCAGGCTCCCCGTCGCTCACTCCCACCTGCTGTCTCACCAGGCGAGCTGCACGAAACCGGTGTTTGTTCCTAAATCTGTCTGCACCAGTTGTGCCTGTTACATATTGCTTAAGCCAATAAAATACTACTCCAAAAAAATTACCCTGATCCCATGAACACTAAAATGTTTGGCAAAGACTTGATAGATATAAAACTTTTAATTTTTTTAATTAAAACCTGCTCCATCTTCAAATTAGAGAAATAATAATAAAAGTTTCAATTCAAAGACTCTAAACTCAGACTGTCACAAGCTTTTGCTGATTCTGAGAAATCAGACCCACACATTATAGATGAGGTTTAGACAAGAAAGCTGCCGCAGAGAACCACACTGAGGTGATAACCACACTTAGATGACATGAAAAGACGGAGGAGGTTCCAGGTGTGCTTTGAGGTAAAGTATGTGCCATCCTTAGAGTTTCGGGCTTGGACCACTTCAATTTATTGAACATACTGATTCTAACCATACCAGACAAAGGGGTTTCTACCACTACTCCAAGTAAGGGTGCTAACGGCATCTAGAGATAGAAGCATTACTGATGGTAAAATGTCTTACGATGCATCGGATGGCCCCCCACCATAGGGGATTCTCGATGGGGTGCAAGATGTCAACAGAGCCAAAACTGAGAAATATACTCTAAAGGATTTTCTTTCCCCCAACTTTATGGAAGTATAATTGACAAATATAATTATATGTATTTAAAGTGTACAATGTGATGACTTGATATACACATACACTGTGGAAAGATTACCAACATCAAGATAATTAACACATCCAACAACCCACATAGTTAATTCTGGGGTGGATGTGTGTGTGTTGAGAATGGCTAAGATCTACTCTCAGGGACTTTTAAAAAAATAATGCCAGATTATTAAATATAGTCACTAAGCTGTACATTAAGTACCCAGAATTTATTCATCTTATAAGTGGAAACTGGAACACTCTGACCACCATCTCCACATTTCTTCCTTTCCCAGTCTTTGGCAACCAGCACGCTACTCTGCTTCTAGGGGTTAGGCTTTGTTTGGATTCCACATGTAAGTGAGATCACATGGTATGTGTCTTTCTGTGCCTGGCTTATTTGACTTATAATGCCTTCCAGGTCCACCCAGGTCATCACAAATGGCAAGATTTTTTTCTTTCTCATATGGAATAATATTCCATTGTGTGTACACACTCCACATTCAGAGCCTTACCCATTTTTAATTGGATTATTTCCTTTGTTACTGAGTTGTACGAGCACAATAGGGAACAGTGTCTTTTTAAAAAATGATACTAACAAATGAACCTGGATCCCTATCTTCTAACATTCACAAAAATTAGTTTGAAATGGATCAAAGACTTAAAGTTGTGAAATCACAAAACTAGAAGAAACATAGGGAAAAAGACCCTTGACAGTGGTCTAGGAAACGATTTCTTGGATGAGACAGAACACAGAGCAACAAAAACTAAAACAGACAAGTGGGACCATATCAAACTAAAACAGTTCTATACTGCAAAGGAAACCATATGTAAAATGAAAAAGCAACCTAGGGAATGGGAGAAAACATTTGCAATTTATAGATCTGATAAGGGATTAATATGCAAAATACAGAAAGGATTCAGTTTTGTATTTTCAAGAGGCATCTTAAAATGTTAATGTTCTTCTGTATTTTTTGCAAAGTATGGTGCCATGTGATATACAAACATTATGAGAAAACACATGGACCCCCAAATCAAATTTTGCTCCAAAAAGAAGGAAAGAAAAAAATGATTTGAAGAAGTCTACCGAAATTCTGTGAGTTCTTGATGAGAAAATATTGAGTCAGTCATCGTGGCGTGGGTCCCAGGCCACTGTCACGGCACCCAATGCAAGACAAGACCTTTCACCGCAGGCCTTGCTTTTTTCCAAACACCACCTGCTTTATGTGGCCAATGGATCATCTGATAAATTGAGATCCATGTGAAACTCTGTTATGAACCAGATTGGATCAACAATGTTTGATCATTGTTATTCCCCTGGATTAATCAACTTTAAAATGCTAAGAAGAAATAAAACATATTGCTACTATGTATGAGTTGTAAGATTAAAGGTGATTTTTAAAAACCCATGCCCCCCCAATTATTATATTGCTATTTTTTTAAAGTGAAAAATGCATATCCTAAAAGAGTTGTGATGTTTTAAAATCATAATGTATCAAGCATTTTAAACTGTACCAAATATACATCTCAAAGTACATAGGGACTCTTTAAAATAAGTACTAGGGCAGAAGGAATTATAACTCCTATTTTCACATGTCATAATTTACAATATATAGCAGAGAAATTGGACAGTTCTCACAGACCAAAAGAAACATATAGTAACAAAACTAGAGGGGAAGGACATTAAAAAAATCTTCATAACTGTGTGCAATGTGTTTTAAGTATCCACTAATGAGAAAATGTTGAATTATGATTTGCAAGCTCCAAAATCTATCCAGCACCTACACTTTTACCATGAAGTTGGTGAAGTACAGACAGACTTCGTTGGAGGTTGACCTTGAAAAAAGTTTTGAAGATTTAGTTTTCTTACATATGAGAGAAAACAATCATAACATTTCTGTACCAGAGGGTCCGCTCAATATTTTTATTTCCTTTTTATTTTGACTTACAAAGTATACAATATTTTTAATGCTATACACTTGTGACTTTTATTATTAACTCCATTCTATAAATAGTAGTTTTTAATCAAAATAAAAAGGGAGGTGGCAAATAAATTATGCAAGCTAAAGCAAAATTTATAATTATATGAGTTCATAATTATGAGTTCAAAAATGATATCATCTAGTTGGGAAAATGACATTTCTAATAGTTCACCTAAGAAACACTAAAATAAACTCTTAGTGTAAGTGAGCTTCTCAAAAGGAAAAATCATATATGGTTGTTTGGAAGATTCTGAATTTTCTCTAACAAGTCTCACAGAATCTACATTTTCAGTGTAAGAGGGGTGCCATCAGCCCACCCTATCACAGGAAATGCTGCCTCATGGGAACCCAGCAAGTTGTTCCAGGGGGAAGCCCGAGCAAGCCTCATGCAGCCTCCCCCTTTCATAGTTTTCACAAAACCATCCATCAAAGGAACCAGGTAGAAAGCATGAGATTAAAATAAAGTAAGAAGCAGGCTTACATTTTATAGGATGTTCCTAATGCTAGGAACACTCCATAAATTTTACATTGGCCTTACTCATCCCTAAACAGAATCTGCTGACTCAAGTAAGTAATCAGGTAGAAATCACTCACAGTAGCCCTGGTCCTCCCTCTCAAAGCATCAAAGTCTTCGCCCCGGCATTTATATAGCACTCGAACTCTTAAGCACTCCAACTACCAGCTGAGGCTCACAGAACACCTAGCACTGTTCCTGACCTCAGGATCTGCTCTCCTCTGAATTAACAGGGGGAGGAGGGTGTTTGATACGAGCCCACATAACACAACTCTGAATTTCAGTTTTCTTCACACTGGCCTTCTATGAACAATGATTCCAAGTACCAGGAAAGCTGAAAATAAAACACAGGCCACCCTGACCAACCCCCAAATCCCTGCAGCATCCAGACCGATGGGGGCAGTTAGTAGCAGAGTCAAGACAAAACCACAATGTGCCTGCCGCCTCTTTTCCACTCTGATACACTTATTGATGAAATCTGTGATTAACTTCAAAGGAGTGAGAGAAGCCACTGTTTCTCAAAGTCTGGCCAGCTGCACTGGAATCACTTGGGGGCCACACCAGCAGCCCCACCCAAGACTATAAGCTGAAGGCTAGAGTTAGTAGCAGGGATCAGTTTCCCAGCAGCTGCATAAACTGCCAGGTTTCCACCTGGCAGAAAAGAAAAGGTGGTAAAATAGTGTGATGGGGATCTATGTGCTAGCAATGTGTTCAAAATTTCAAAGGCAATAACGGTGGTAAACAAATTGGCTCTCTGCAGGTAACCGCCATGGGCAGCTGGCTGGCCTCAGGTGCCCACTGGCTGGGACAACCTGGGCCAGAGGCTGGGTGAAGATGTCCTTGTCAAGAGGCAGGGTAAGAGTCATCACGCTTCCCCAGGCAGGCCCACAGGAGATGAAAGCCCCCCAGGAATCGCCATGGGTATCCTCAGCCGGCATGTCACCCCAAGAAACAGCAGAGCTCTCTGCACATCAGAAGTAGCCAGTGGGCTAATCCCCCAAGGTCTCAGAAAAGGATCCCAAAGGATGAAAGGAGCAGATTCGCCTCTGACTTGGGAAGACAACAAGAAAATCTATTTCCATTGATACGAAGAGAAACTGTAAACTGCTTGTACTGACCAAGTGTTGTCTTGGTTTATACTGCCAATTTTTTCATTACCGTTTCAGAAGATTTTGCTGTAAATCGTATGAATCACAACGAAAATGTAAATTTCATTCTACTGGAATGTAAAAGTTCCTTGCTTAAAAAAAAAAATACATATGTGGCTGTGTCAAGTGGAAAGGGGAAAATGCCCTCACAGTGCTACAAGATGTCCACTAGAAGCAGCTTCCAGATTCTCTTCTACGTCAAACTGTTTATAAAGTGAGATTATAATGGTCACAGCTTCTGCAATAAGCAAATTTCTCACAGAGAATGCCATCTGATTATTAGTAGGACAAAATGAGGTCTTCCATGGCATAAAGCAGGTAACTGATATTTGCACTGAGATCCATTTTTACTAGCCTCAGCTGATAAACACACCAGCATTTAGAAGGAAAGAGACTCCAGCAAGGTGGAAGTTTTTCTTTCACTGCCCAGATAACTGAAGGTTTCGATATTCCCCAAAGTAACAGGACTTCCCCATCCCTGGGGTCACAAGAGGCTGAGAACTGCAAGGGGGGAGGAGTCGGAAGAGAGGCATCACAGAGGGGAGGGTGCTCCCTCAAAAGGGGCTCTCAGTTACGTCCCTCAAGCACATCCCGAGAGAAAGCTCCATTCCTCACAGATGACCCCACCCCACCCCGAAACTGAGCATATGACCTTGCACAAATCTGCTCTAGATGCCCACTGGTTTATTGGGGAGAACATTAAAACTGCTCTCTAAACCCAAAGCATAGTTTGACCCTGGAGGACAGAGAGAGAGAGATCCTGAGAAAAAGGTCACTGGAGGGGAAAGAATTTGCTAGCTCAGGGAGGGGCTGGCCAGGAGGGGACAGAGCCTGGTGGGCTGCCAGGGCTCAGGACTTAGGGCGGGAAAAGGTGTGAGTACACAAGCGTCGTGCTGTGCACTCATTATGCCTGGCTCCCCAGCTCCATATACATCCTGCACCCCTGCACCCTCACACCCCAGTATCCTGATGGTCAGAGGTTCAGCAACTCTCTCTGACCTGAACAGCACAGGGCAAAAAGAGGAGCAGTGCAGACCCCCTCATCACACCCATCCTCAACCCCACCTGGTCCCCACACGCTAATATACAACCTGCACAGGTACAACACACACAGTACACATATGACACACTCATCTGAAATCTGAGTGGGGTGGCTCTGTCCTTGTTAATGATTTACTTCGCCCCTGTTGTAAGGTGGCAAAGTCTGCACTTCGTCCTTACTACTCCATGGGTAAGGGACCATGGGCAAGAAAGGACCATGAACTTGCTCAGAAAGCAGGTAGGTCAAATAAAGTCATCTCCAAGGTTCCAGCCTTCTTTTCAGAATTAAATTTCTACTCAAAATTCAAATATTGAAAATTATATGTCAACCCTTATAGTCACTATTGGATAGGACTAGAGATAAGAACAGAAGGCCCCCAAACCATTCACATGAACCAGGAAAGGTCCAGGTGCATCCTTCCATTAGGTCCTGTGCCCTGGACTCTTCACCCCCAAAGGCCCAGTGTCCCAAAGCTGCCAACCTCCAAAGGCCCAGTGTCCTGAACCCCTCACTCCCAAAGACCCAGGGCTCTGGGTCCCCCTAGACCTCCCTTGTCCTCCTCCTTGCTCTCAATGTTAAGTGATACTTGCTGTGCCCACCCACCCATTTGGCATCTGATTCCACCCACCGAATGTGGTAGGTCCTCATCTGCTTTTTCTGCAACACTGAACTGCCTCACATGTTAGCCCTACTTCTTCCTGGATTATAAAAACACTATTACCATCCCACACCATCTAAAATGAAGCCTCACTGTGAGTTGCTAAGGAAATAAATGCTTAGGGAAAGGAAAAACAATTCAAAAGCTCTGAGATAGCAAAAGCAATCCTACCTAACTTTGGAATCAAAGGTATGCTTGTGCACACATGCGTGCACGCTCACACACACATACACATACACATTTCCACCCACGTACATATCAAAATGAGGGTGAGATATGTTCAACTGCTTAAAACTCCAGAATATTTGTTATTAAATTAATAATAAACTACAAATACAACAAACCTATTCAATCTAAATTTCCAGAGAACATTTCTATTGCTAAGTAATTTACTCTCTTAAAATAAGCAAGTATCTCCTTCAGGAACTGGAGAAAGTCTAATTCTAAGACAGAAAATATTATAAGCCCAGCTTTCAAGGTATAACAAAGGCCAGCTGCTTTTTTCAAAAAGGTCGTCCAACGTGCAAACCTAACATGTGAGTTAGAACAGCACTGTAATCAGTTTTACATTTTAAATCCACTTCAATGTGAGCTGCTCTCCAACAAAGGCCAGGTCCCTCAGGGTCACCCAGGGGAACAAAATACCATCAGCTCAAATGCCAAGGAAGCGTGTTTATGTGGCATGGGATTTCTTATTTACAGAACTGGTTAGTTATTCTGCACTTAGCCAGTGCCAAGAGAGCCTGCAGCGGTGGATCACACATCAGCTGGGTGGAGGAAACTTTCTCTACAGACCAACCAGAACCCTACAGAAAAAACAATTAGAAATGTCCACAAAAAGCAAAAAAACAGGTGATATTCATGCAATGGGAAGGTTTGTTTTTTGGGGGTCTTTTTTGGTTTTTTTTTTTTTGGTTTTTTTTTTTTTGAGAGGTCCTGCTCAAAAGAAAAGCAGTTTTCCCAGGTTACCAAAGATTCACAGCAGTGAGTCTTAACACCACATATTGAGGGCCTAGGGTCAGCAAGAAGACAAGCTAGAAGAAAAGGTGGAGGGAGGCAGGAAGAGACATGAGAGAAAGGGATGATCTAAGATGAAACTGAGAATTTATAACACAGTATAAATGAAAGTATATAACCTACGGTATCTTCTCACAGAAACAAGAGTTAGTCTAAGGAGTGAGTACAGCAGCATTAAGACTATCATCTGAGCATGCAGTTGGTCTTCTAGAACAATGCAGTGTAATGATTCATTCATAGATAACCAAATTAATACAATCAACTAAAAGTCAGATTGTATCTTTCATTAAGACTAGGTGATTATGCAAATAAGGGTAGCTTAGACTTAAAATACTTAAACTGGAAAATAATCTTATTTCTCTTCATTCTGATAACCATGGTCCCAGCTAGGGAAGAATGACTGGGTCTCACAGCTTTTAGATCAGGTCCAATTTTATACACACGCACGCACGCGCGCACGCATGCACAAATGACCCAAAGACAGAACTAATACTCCATGTTTTCTGTTTAAACTGGTCATATGACTCCAACATTCAGGACACATCACACCACTTTTTACAAGAAAGCCCAAAGTAAAGACACAGTGCACAGACTATCTTTGTTCTAGGAATTAGTCACTTATTAGAACAAGAAAAGGGTGCAGAACTGGGAAGTTGTCATTATCCAAAAATAATATTCAAACAACCTCTATTCTAGAAAAAAAAGGCATTTTGCATGCATGGGTATAATTACCATCTTGGATTCCTGGACTCAAAGTGCAAATGGAAATAAATCATGGGGTAGGGGAGGCTAAAACAGTGAGTAAAGATGAGGGCTCTAGAACCAGTCTTGAGAAAATACTCCAGGAGAGCCAAGTGTCTCACAAGTCTTACCCACTTTAAGCACAGTCATGCCTGCCAATATTTACCTGGATTAAGACTTTTTTCAATTTACATAAAGGAAATGAAAACATAAGATTTGCCCTAACAAAATTCTCTAATCACTGGATTATTTTCACAATTGTGAGCAATCACTAAATAGCTTCCTCCCCAAAGATCTAAAAATAAAAGTAGAATAAAAAAGTCACAATCCTAACAAGTTTATTAAGCAAATTACAGTTATGAAAATACCCTTTTTGAGACAAGTTCCTAAAACTCCTTCACAAAACTTTACCCCAGAAGTGGCTAGTAATTAATCTGTTACATCTGGTGGAAAAAAATATATCACTGAGGGTACCTGAAAGCAATTTTTTTTTACTTATCACAGATACCATGAGATCTGGCACCTTTTTAAAAACTCTATTTTCTACCTTGGATTTGCCTGACATAACTTCCTCAGTGTAGACCCAAGTGGGGAAGCTGTAATGTGAAAAAGGAGATCCAAGCAGGTCAAAGAAGTTGTTTTTGGGCAAAGCACAGCCCTAATACCCAGCCACATACCCATACCTTACCCCTGGGCAAGTCTTCCAAACAGGTTTCTCTTTTGGTGATACAAATGTAATTTAATGTGGGTTATAAGTGCTTACAAAGTAATATATGTGAGACACCTAATGCAGTGTTAAACACATGTGAGCAGTCAGTGAGTGATGGCTAGAAATACAGGTAAGGTCCTCTATATGGACACCAAAAAAGAAAAAGAAATAAAAAGATGTTATTTGTAGCATCTGATTTAAAAGTCCAAATTATGCACCATTCATTTCTACTGACAAGACTCCAGTTCTCTGGGGACCAGAGACAAGTATGGTTCATGTCCATTAGATATGGCCCCATCCCTGAAAGAACTGAAGAAGATCACTATTAAACAGAACAGGCACTTGCCTTGGAATAAAAGCACTCTACATAAAGGAACAAAAAATTGATTGCTGATTAAACATGATCGCCATCATCCTGGCTGGTAATAGGGAAGCTGTGAGAGAGGTCACTCTCTTCTCGTAGAAATGCTGAAGACATTATTCCTGGAACCTCATTTAAAACATTTTTCCCAGAAACAACACAACCAGAATTAACAGCATTGTCTCTTGACCAAAACAATTTAAGATTTCTGATAAAACCAGAGCATAACCAGCCTCCTGATTCTAAAGGATGCTGTATAGAAGAGTTAAGTCAAAGGGGTTGCACTATTTATGTTTACCTTCCATAAGAAACGTAGGAAATTTTCATACAGCAAATGGAACAGATTGTACAGTGAACACCCATGTACACCCCCACCCCCATAACAGATATTAAATGTAAAGTCTGAGAGGTAGTCAGCTAAGAATGCATTCAGCATAAGTCTCTATCCATGACAACCAAGTGGAGTAGAAATAGGGACATTTCCTCATTCACCTCCTGCTGGTGCTGGGATCAAACAGGTGGAGAGGAGCTGCCCACTGCTTACCCACTCAAGGGAGCACCTAGACCTGCAATGGAGCACCCAAGAGCTTCCTCACCATGGGTGAGTATTCCCTAACAGCAGATTGCCACCATTCATGAATGACTGGGCCATGTAAGGAATGCCCATACCTGGCCATTCTCGCCCCCGGCCCCAATCCTTCCCCAAGACTTGATTTTCTGTATCCACAGGAGACAGAACACAGCGTAACACTTTCAAAAAATCCATAATTTATTTACACACTTTCTGTAAAGGACAGATTTCAGCCAGAATCCTGTTTGTGTCAAATAATAAACCTAATAAGTCATCAAGGAAGCAAGCAAAATTAAGGCTACTTCCTGCCCCATGTCCACAGCCAATCTTCCTAATAACAGGGAAGAAATTTTAAAATACATACAAGCATTGTATCCCTTACTAAAAAGAGATCTAAGAAACAATTCATCATCTACTGGGGAGGGAAGGGATTCTACTTCTACTAAATTCTACTTCTGTTTCATATTAATTTGTACAAGTAACTAAATGAGAAATTAGCAATGTTCACACTCAGATACCAACAGCAAAACAACCCCATGTGCTATTTCTCATTTGGCCCAAGCCACTGTTGTGGTCATAGCGGACTTCTAGCTATTGCAATCAGACTATAGTCACTTGAGCTAAACACAAAATGAAACAAAAGCCTACCACACACCACGTCTTATGTTTACAGAATTTCTCTATGATATAGAAATGCAACAATAACTTGTGAGTACAGAACATCAGTAACAGATTATATTATAATGTGCATTAGTAACAAAGTTTCAACTGTGGCAAGCTTATACACTATTTCCTTGGTTTTTAAATAGGTGTAGTTTAATGACTTAAGTTTAATTGAATATCCCACTCTTGCTTGAATAGCTCCTTAAAGATAACTTTATATTATTCTCAACAGCCTTTAAGCATCCATTACATTTGCCAAAATAAATAAGTTTTAGAAGCTTAATAATGCTCACCTAAGAATTCAGTGTGAAGTACAGTTGCACCTTATTACTTTGTTACTTTTAAATAGCCAGTTATTATACCTAATTGAAGGCATAACTTCTTATGGCATAAATTCACCAGAAGGGATGGGAGCGGGGGTGTGGTTCAAACTCTTGTTTGTATGTTTGTTTAGTTTGTCTGTTTGCTTGTTTTAAAGAAGTGTAAGTAAGTTGATAGGGAAAAAAATCCCACTCTCACTCACAAAACCAAACAGTCCTCAAAACCAGTCCCTGGTTGACTGTGAAAGACAAAGCTCCAGGGCTTGGCATGGTATTGGGTGACAGGACCTCAGACCCCACTGTCACCCACGCCCCTGACCACACTGGTGGACAGGCTCTAAATATCCGATTGGCCTGGTGACTCAGGTGACCCCACCTGCGTAGCCTGTCAGACAACATCCGTGCTCACAGACACGCGGGCGGGTCGAGGAAGCATCAGCTTGGCCTCTACTCACTCGATGACTGGGGGACAGGACCTTCCCAAGAGGAGCAGTCACAGAGGCACAGGTGCAGGTGGGTGCCTGGTCCTCCATGAAGCCGAACTCAGGCAGCATCCCGAGGAGTGTGGGAATGACAGTGACTAGAAACTAAACAGGATGCCTTCCCCAGAAACACCTACACTAGAACGTGAGCTAGGACTTCCTTCTCAGTGATACCTGGAGTGGAAGCTAAATAAGATGGCTTCCCCAGATACACCTGGAGTAGAAGATTTAAAGGGGTGTTGACTCAAAGGGGCCAGCAGGAAGAAAGACGTTTTGTCTATAAAAATAAAAAGGAGCTGAGGCTCTGAAAGTACCCAAGTATAGAATGAGTGCTCAGGTATCACCTGCCACACAGAAGAGCTTTACACACCCATGTCTGCTGTAGAAGTATCTATCTGTCCTTACAGTTACTGTGAACTCAAAGCACCTAGATAAACTGGGGGGCTGAAGGGGGAAGGAGACACTGGAACTCTGTCCCAGGAGACAGCCCTTGAGGCAAGCAGTGGAAGTGGATCTTTACCCAACAGATGTTGTGATGTCACCTATAACTCACACCACAACTCTGAAAGGTTTATTTAGCTTTCTGACAACTAAGGATCTGAGGCCAAGAGAGCCAACCAGCTCAACCAGACAACATGGTGAGGGGGACCCAAATGTATGAAAATCAGTAGGGGACTCCTCAACAGACTCACATGCTCATCCCAGAGAAATCCCAAGATCCTCATACAAGCTCCTGCACATAAGATTTAGAAAAAGACCCAAAGAGATTAAAGGAGCACAGAAGAAGGTCACCCACAAGTTAAAAATGGATTTTGTGCTTTGAAGTCCCAGGATACTAAAATCCAGCTCCCTCAAATTGATGGCTCCTATGTGGGCCTGTCTTTTCTAAAGCATTTGGCCAACTATAGGATCTCATCTGTTCTTTCCTCTGACAATGTCTGCCTTTCCAACTACTCATAGATGTACTTGACATCCCTGTAAGGGGACTCATAAGCTACAGCTTGTCGGCATATGGGTAATTATACTGACATTAGTACCCATGCTCTACTTGCAATATAACGATCTCTATTTGTATCAGTTTATTCAAAGAATCTTCCAATAAGGTCAGTTAATAACATTTTACATTTCTGCTTTCATTTCAGGTAAACTGGCCAACAAAATCTACTTCCTTAGAAAGAGCCATGTCATTTTCATCTTTACAGGGAAGTGAATTTCGGGTTGGTGAAAAAGGGGAACATGGAATAAAACAAAGGTTCAAAATAGATACTCAGGTTTTCCCTAATGTGATGAAGTTAAGAAATGTGGCTCTATGTCAATGCAGGGAGACCTAAAAGCTCGGCCAGAATCAGAGATTTAAGACAGCCCGCTGAGCACACAAATGCACAAACTTAGAAACACTGGACACTTGGCCTTGCCCCTCTCTGAAAATGTTATCTATTATGAGTTACTGGCAGAGGCAACTACATTTGTAGGACATTGGGCCTGAACACGGGCAGTCACTCCTGTGACTTTGGAACATAGTTTATCTGCATTCCAAGGAGAAGTCAGGCCCTAAGTACCTTTCTCCTCAGGCCATGACTCTGAAACCAGTGAGCCTGAATAGCCCACATGGACAAGCTAACACATCGACATGTTGTTGTTTTATCTTATGATTTTTAAATGTGATAATATGTCTCTAATAAGTAAAACATGTGACTTGACTAACCAGATAACTCAGTAAAAAAAATAATAATTCACTGCATAATTGTACATAAATATGTTAGGAACCCCTCTCTCTGGTGCCAACAGAATTAATTTGGACCTGGTCCATAATCCTCAGTCTTTTCATTAGAACACAGAAATTATTTCCAACCCAATGAACAACAAAAATTATTTAAAAACCAGCAGCCCAGAAGAATCCTCACTATTACTATCTTGGAGGTTTTCCTGATTTTTGTACTTCTTATACAAAGCACTTTAGTAAAGAACTCTTTCAATCTATAATTCACACAACACAGACAGCCCATTTTACTGTCCAAGATATTCAACAGCCACAAAACTAAATATCAATTCCCCTTCCCCCCAAAAAAAAGAATGCTTGTGGTAATTTTTAAGTTTTACAATTCAATATCTTAGCATTTTCCCATTTTATTTGTCTCAAGGGCTTATTAAAATTAATATCTCAATTGGGTTCTGAAGAAAGCAGCATGTGTGTGCTCAGAGCACAGGAAAACTCATTCCCTTGGCATGCTGACGCCCATGTTCCTACCCCACACCAGCTGGGGTTCTCAATTAGAGTCTCCTCTTTGAGAGCACTATTTATTATCATCAGGAACAAATGGATGCAATTACTTCTTTTGAGACGTGACAAGTTTTTGACCTCTTAACAGAAAAGAACAGAGCAGTGGCAACAATAGCAGGTAACCTTTGTATGTCACACAAAAGGAGGGAAATTAAAACCAGCAACCTTGAAAGTAGAGGTGCACAGAAAGAGACCCCAGAGTGAGAAGGGCATCAACCAACATAGAGGAGCCAGAAACGGATATCACCTGAGATGCCTTTCACACTATAACAGATGAAATTAGCCCCCTCCCCCAGAATAAATACTGATGAGCAAAAACTAAGTCAAATAATACAACCAACTGAGTAATTATGAAAAGAACCAGAAGTGATCATAATAATATGATTAGGATTTGAACTGGTGAGTCAATCCATATACATGACATCAAAACCAAGATTATCCAATATATTCTCTTTGCAATTCAGAAGAATGCTACAACTCACCCCATAAATCACTGCTTTTAAAAAAAATCAGCTCTAAAAAAAGAGACAACCCATTTGAAAAGGGCCGGGGGAGGGGGGAAGGAGGAGGGTAAAAAGTGACTCATAGCATCCAGCAGCTTGTAGCCTCCAAACCATAACAAGAATATAAAGCTAGTGGGCCTAGCACAAAACAAAACAGAGATGTTGTTACAGCTTTAACCTCATAAAGTTCAGATCTAAGCATGACTACAGCATTGCAAATATCTTATGAGCATTTGGAACAACCTTACAGATCTGAGCCTTTAATGTGTATTTACTTTCGTAGCTTCCTGGCTAAATCTGATATCTATATTTATTCAATCAAGAAAAGAACATTCAAATTTAACTATTTTCATAACTCTGAAGAATTCTTAAAATTCTAGTGCACACACTTCAAATCCCACACATAAGATGCTGCCATTTTGTAAAACTTTTTTTTAACATTGGTAACAATATTTTAGATGTATCAAGTCAAGCATCCCATTTCACTCACAACACTCAAGAGTTATTTGTGACCACTCCGTTATTTGTGACAACCCTGAGATGCCTGTAGCAAAGCAGCACATTTGGATAAATATCTTGAGGTCTGGCTCCAGGTGGAGGGCACCAAGGAGTTGAGGCTACCATTCCCCAAGCACCCACAAACCCTACCCTTTCCCCTCTCCCAATTGCAAGTTATCACACATCTGTTTTCCAGAGCCAACTATTTCTTTTCAGTGAAGAGGGTGGGTCTTCCCTTGCACTTTGGAAGGTGGTCCTCAGATATAAGCTTAGTTAGCTCTGTTGCAACAGGGCCTCCAAGAAGGCATGGGGAAGTGGGGAGGGAGAGATGCATCCCAGAACTGTGCACCTGTTAACCTTATGGCTAAGAGTCCTGAAATGCCGCCCCAAGATCTACAAATCTTCGAACCCTTTCAGATTTTATCTTGGTGATAGTAATATGCCAGTTGCATGTGACCTGCTCGTCCAGGATTCTTTTTATTTACTGCTTCCTTGACCAAGACAAAACTGATATTTAAGTTTGATTCATCTTCCTCCAGCAGCCTGAACACTTAGGAAACTATTAAGTTGTACTCCATTAGGAAAAGTAACAAATAGTTGAAGTAATGTAGCATATTGCCTAATAGAACATGCAGTAACTCCCACAAGCCAAAGTTAGGAAGTTAGTGGGCATATTAACAATTAAAAAGCCACAAAGTGTAAAGCATGGCATAATTTTTTTAAAGATTTTGCAAAAACAAAGCAAATTTCAGAGGCTATATCACAAGGTAATTTCCCTACATTCTACCAAATAGGAATTTGACCACTCTTGAAAGAGTGGGAAAGAACACCTTCCATTAGGCACAAATTAATGTGTGCTACCCAGGAAACAAACTATCAGTTAACAGAGAAACTTATTGCTAAATTTTGATCAACAACTGAGTTTGCTTTTTTAAAAAAGACACAGGCCTGTATTTGGTTCCTCTCTACTTTGCTTAGTGTTTTTATTTAAAGCTTTTCCTTATGTTAAATAACATTCATTCACATATTAATGAAATTATTTTTAAGCCACCTTAAAGCCAAAAGAGGAAAAATACACAATTCCAAAAGACAAGAATAAATGTAAGAGGAGGTAAGAAAATTTGGCTGAGGGAAGGGAGAGCCCCATTTCTCCACGGGCTGCTGTAGCCACAGTTCACCCGGCTTCCTCCACATCTCACATTCAGCCTCAAGTACTTGAGCAGACCAACAATCCCTGGCCCCACACCAGCGAATTTATGCAGACATTGGAGAGAGGCTGTTAGTACCCACAGGAGGGGTTGCCTGCCACATCTCCCCACAGAAAGCTCCTGCACTTTGCTGACAGCGCCATTCTACAGTGAGAGGAGCCTTGCTTTCCCCAGTGAAGGGAAGCACTGAGTAGTGACAGACAGTGGAAAGAAAAAGGAGATGGCCAGCAGAGCAGAAGAGAAATGTGAGTTCTGCAGCCAAGAAGTCAATCTGCAACCCTTTACTAAACAATAACCCAGTAAAATAACAACATTAGTGTATGTAACTATACCCAGCAGACAGTGCAAAGCAAGCCGGGCCAGTGTCTAGAAATCTAGACAACATATAACCTATTAAAGGCTGGCAGGCCATATCGGAACACTGAGAAAATACACTATCCTTTCTCAACCCATATTATGTGTCAAAAATGGAATTGCTTTTCCATCCTTCTGTGAAGGGATGGACTGAGCACTGGAAATTCCACATATGTTTCCACAATATTTTTTGATATTTTAATAAAATGATGAAAAGTAATTTAAAGAATTCCTTCAAATGCATCCAGGTTGAAGAGAAAATATAAATGCATCGTTACACTTAAATAATTTACCACTAAAAGTTGTTTTCAGTTTTTCACTTTGAAAGTAGGTATGTTGGGAATGTTTTAAGTCCCACAATGTAAAGAGATGGGGATATCTGATAATTCCATTCTTTAGGGTCTACTAAACAAGACTGAAAAACAAGTTAATTTGTCTAATTTTAAGTCAGTATAACCATTCTATGTGGTTATAAGACATGATCCAAATGACTTTAAAGAAGAATTCCATCAGCTCAGCCTAGACAAAACAAGTCAAAGATGACATTGATAAGGAGTGGGGACAGCAGGGAGAAGAAAGAGGAGTGACTTGGACCAATCAATACAACCCTCTGATTCTGTTCTTCAGTGTTCAGGTCAGGTCCAGCAAGACTTATATAGAAAGAAAAACAACGATGCGCTTCCAGCATGCAAACACATACCCTTTCTCCCCAGACACTCAATAAGAAACTCATTGAGCCCTTTAAAAAAAAAAATCTGCGCAGACATAAGTGTTCACGGAGAATTAGGTTGAGTGCACCTTGTTCTGAAGTGGCTTTGGCATTCTCTGGGCAGCAGGAACATACCATTCACCCTGCTGACAGGTGAGTGTACCCCACTGCACATTCCTGAAGCTACTACTCTCAGTGCACAGGGGCCAGGCACACATTCGAGCATTATCCGACTGCAAAGCAAATGTGAACCTATATCCAGACTGATGGGGAAGTGATCTCCTTGAGCTCAGATAGCTTCACGCTTTGCTAACACAGATGGAGTATTGACACTTTACCATTAGGGTAATGCAGACAGAGCAGAAGTGCTTGTTTGGAGATAATGCATGAATGATGGGGTGCTGTAAATAACAACAGCGGTGCAAAAGAGAAAGAACTAGGAGGGGCAGGAAAAGTGAGGAAGACAACCCCTCTGAATGCTGAAAAAAATCAAAGACCTCGCGCAAATGTTTTCTAATATATACTTCAAGCAGTCTGTCCACACACACTTAATCCCCCAATTTGAATCTAAATCTTGCTCCGGAGTGGACACTGCACGGTATCTCCTGCCTTTGGGTCCTCTGAGGTGCCAGCAATGCCTTCATCACCTCCAACCAGTCAGAACAGCGTCTGCTAAGCGCAGTCCAGGAAACAGTCTCCTTCTCCTCCTACTTACAGAACGTGGCAATACCCTGCAGAACCCCACATTTGAAATAGAAAAACAGAAAATTTTCCAGTCCGTGGAAACGTGAAAAGGCAGTTACACCCCATCACATACCCCATGTTTATTCCCTCCTTTGACCTGAAAGGGTGTTAAAAAGGAAAACATCAAGTCAATATCAGCTCCTCCCTGCTGATGGAAATTGGCACAAATGAATTTACTTTCTGGCTGCTGGCCCCGCAGAAAACCGTTACACACACACACACACACACACACAAAGTTCACCACGCTGAACTGCTCCAAATATAAATTCTAGATGAACCGAATCCCCACCCACCACACTATACGAGTGGTCTTTGCAAGGTGAGCTAAGTGAACACTAAATACATATATTAAACACTTAACATTTTTGAACTTTAGTGGGTTTTTTTAAGACCTAGCAAAATCCGACCTAAAACTTATGACAGCTGAGCACATGATCCCACCATTAAGCGCAAATAAGAAACCGTATATAACACACCATGAAATCACTGTTGCAAATCTGTCACAAATTCCAAATACGAGACGATGGGAACGAGGCAGAAAACCCGGCCTGAGGGAGGAGGTTTTACGATTTTACCAACCTTCACATCACAACACACACGAACAATAGTAGTACTATCTCCCTCCGGCTAGGACGGGCGGTCTAAAACACAGATGCCCGAAACAGCGGCGATCAAGCCCGTAAGTCCAGTGACAAGTTCGCATCCGAACCAGGCCGGCGGTATCTCGGGCCGAGCCTCCGGCCGCGGTGGGCAGCGTGGCGCCGCATCAAGGACACCGCGGCTCCGCGTCAGGCCGGGCACCGCGGCCAGGCCGCCCCGCCCGCCCCTGCCCGCTCGGCCAGGCAGCCCACCGCCCAGAACGGCCCAGGCCCCGCCGCAGCGCAGCGCGGGGGTCGCGGCCCAGCACGCCGCAGGGCGCACGCAGCGCGCCGGGACCTCCTCTGACAGCGCGGCCGGGCCGGCGGGGCCTTACCTTCCGACAGCTCCAGCTCCAGCTCGGCCAGGCGAGCCCGCACCTCCAGGGGCAGCGCCATGCCCTCCAGGCTGCGGTCCGCCATGCTCGCCGCGCCCCCGCCTCGCCGCCTCTTTGTTCGCAGGCCGCGGTCTCGGCCGCTCCTCGCGCCCAGCGGACCCGCACCAGCGGCGGCGCGGCGAGCTCTCCTCCTCGGCGCCTCCTCAGCGCGGCCCCGCCAGGGCGGCCTTGCGCCCGCGCCCCCGCGCGCGGCCCCGGCCCCGGCGCGCCCCCGGCCCACGACGCGCCCGCCCGGCGCGGTCACGCCCGCCGCAGCTGTTCCGCCGCCGCTGGCGGGGACTCTGCCCGGGACTGCGAGGGGCGCGCTCAGGGACCGGGACCGGGCGGGGTCGGGCGGGGCTGGGGCGGGAGACAGTGAGAGACGCCGCGCGTAGGGGATCGCGCGTGGCAGGGGGCGCAAGGGCACAGAGCGCGTGACAGCGAGGGGCGAGGGGACTGGGGGTTCCGTGGGGCGGAGCGGGAGTGGGGGAGGCGGAGGCGCGCGGGAAGAGGGTTGTAGGGGGAGGCGGAGGCCGGGCGGGGAGCGCGCGCACCAGGGCAGGGGC